>CM042838.1:162815125-163019128 GCA_023653725.1 Bungarus multicinctus | reverse complement strand
TCTGCATGGCTCATCCATCTTTTTTTTGCTTTTAAATCTCTACTTCTATTTTTGAAGTGGTTCCAGAGGTGGGCTGCTGCTGGTTCACACCGGTTCTAGCGAACTGGTAGTTAAGATTAGGCACAGTTCAGTGAACTGGCCAATCCCACCACTGACTGGCTCGGCCCCTACCCAGTTTTTTTGTTTTTTTGGGGGGGTGGGGGGTTTCAGGCCATATTTTGGGCAGTTTTCAGGCTGTTTTTCGGGCCAAAAACGGCTTGAAAAATGGCCAAAAAACAGACCAAAAAACAGGTGGGGACAGGGCCAGCCAATGGTAGGATTAGCCCCAACCGGCGGAATCCTACCTCTGCCTTTGAGGCAGGTGGCCGGGAGGCAGGGATGGCTATGATGAGTGATGTCACCCACCCAGTCACATGACCAACCGGCCATGCCTACCCAGCCAGAGAACTGGTTGTTAAAAAACTTGCAGTCCACCACACCGAGTGGTTGCCTATTGTACCAAATATCTCGAAGGCATGAAACAGTTTTTTTCTCCCCCTTCCAGGACCTTCCCTCTGAGCACGGGAGCCCACGGTGCACTTCTGCTGCCCAACTCTTGCCCAGCCAAAGGGGCTTTACGAACAGCCCAGCCTCGCTGGCATCCAGCCACAGCCCCACAGCTCTTAAAGGCAAGGACCCGAATTTGGTAAGTGGAAGGGTGGTTATAACTCAAGGACTACTCGATACTCTTTTTCCTTGAATGAATAGCTGATTTACCTTTTAGCAATAGCAGTCAGACATATACTGTCCCATAGTGCTTTACAGCCCTCTCTAAGGGGTTTATAGAGTCAGCCTCTTGCCCCCAACAATCTGGGCCCTCATTTTATTGACCTCGGAAGGATGGAAGGCTGAATCAACCTTGAGCCCCACCAGGATCGAACTGCTGGCTGTGAGCAGAGTCAGCCTGCAATGCTGCACTCTAACTACTGTTGAGAGAGAGAGGGAGGGAGGGATGAAGAGAACGAGAGAGAGAAAAAGAGATTGTAGATAGACAAAAGATAGACAGATTAAATTAAAGATGGATGGATGGATAGATAGATAGATAGATAGATAGATAGATAGATAGATAGATAGATAGATAGATAATTGATAGCAATAGCACTTAACATTTATATACCACTTCACTTCTGCCATCAGGATCAAACTCCTGGCTGTGAGCAGAGGTAGCCTGCAATACTGTGTAGAGAGAGAGAGAGGGAAGGAGGGAGACAGAGAGAAATTGTAGATAGAAGATAGATTAAATGAAAGATAGATAGATGATAGATAGATAGATAGATAGATAGATAGATAGATAGATAGATAGATAGATAGATATAGAAATAGCAATAGCACTTACATGCAATCTGAGTCTACATTTTACCAACCTTGGAAGGATGGAAGGCTGAGTCAACTCTGAGCCAGTCAAGCGAACTGCTGGCAGCGGGCAGAGTCAGCCTGCAATACAGCATTATAACCACTGCACCACCAAGGCTCCTATTTCCCCCTGTACTTTTGCTATGCAAGTAGTCTTTCACTTACAGTATGACCACAGTTGAATCCCAGATTTTTGCTGCTAAGTGAAACAGTTGTGAAGTGAGTTTTGCCCTGTTTTAGGACCTTTCTTGCCACAAGTGTTAAGTGAATCACAGCAGTTGTTAAATTAGTAACACAGTCGTTAAGTGAATCTGGCTTCTCCATTGACTTTGCTGGTCAGATGGTCACAAAAGGGATCCCATGACCCCGGAACACTGCAAGTGTCATAAATACGAACCAGTTGCCCAGCATCTGAATTTTGATCATGCGACCGTGGGGATATTGCAACGGTCATCAGTGTGAAAAACGGTCATAATCCACTTGTTTCAGTGGCATTGTAACTTTGGTCACTAAAGAAACTGTTGTAGGTCGAGGACTACCTGTATATGAAGCACATCCGGAGTTGCAAATGCTGACACCCCCCCAATTTTCTATTTTAGGAAAGTAAATGTTAAAATTCTCCTCAAACATAATTGACTGTCTGAGTGACTGTCTGACTGTCGGCCTGTCTGTCTGACTGACTGATTCTCTGATTGATTGATTGGTTGGTTGGTTGGTTGGTTGGTTGGTTGACTGACTGACTGTTGGACTGACTGACTGACTGACTGACTGTTGGACTGTCTGTCTATCTGACTGATTGACTGTCTAATTGATTGACTGTCTGACAGTCTGTCTGTCTGACTGATTCTTTCACTGTCAGACTGTCCGTCTGTCTTTCTGACTGACTGACTGACTGTGATTGACTGACTGACTGACTGTTGGTCTGTCTGTCTGACTGACTTACTGACTCTCTCTCACTGTCGGACTGTCTGTCTTTCTGACTGACTGACTGACTGACTGACTGACTGTGATTGACTGACTGACTGATTGACTGACTGACTCTCTCATTGTCGGACTGTGTCTGTCTGCTTGACTGACTCACTGACTCTCTGACTGTTGGACTGACTGTGTCTGTCTGTCTATCTGTCTGTCTGACTGACTGACTGATTTGGCTCCAAGAATCCAGGAGATTTATATGAAAAACTCAAAATGTACATAGTGCTTGACTTAGAACTATTCATTGAGTGACCGTTTGAAGTTAGAATGGCGCTGAAAAAAGTGACCTATTATAACTCATTTTCACAGGACCGTTGCAACCCCCCCTTGGTCACATGATCAAAATCCAGGTGCTTGGCAACTGGCATGTATTTATGGCGGTTGCACTGTTCTCCCCCCCCGCCCTCCCCCGGGTTGTGTGATCACCCTTGGGGACCTTCCCAGCTGGCTGCCAAAAAACAAAGTCAATGGCAGAAGCCAGATTCACTTAAGGACCACATGGTTCACTTAATGACGGCAGAGAATCAACTTAAAAACTCTGGCAAAAAAGGGGCCCTCAAATGGTTCAAAGCTCACTGAACAATTGCTTAGCGATGGAAAATATGGGCTCCATCCTGATCGTAAGTCTACTACCTGTATACTACCTGTATCACAACGCAAAAGATCTGAAAAGCAAACCACGCATTGGAGAAATACACCCAGACCGGTTTCCAACCTCAGTCCACAGACAGGAATAAACCAGATGGGTTTGAAGGACGGTATTCTCAGCCTCGTCCAAAATCCAAACCCAGAAACTGTGGGGAAAAAACATGATATTGCAGAGAAATGAA
The DNA here is from genome assembly GCA_023653725.1 of Bungarus multicinctus. Lineage (NCBI taxonomy): Eukaryota > Metazoa > Chordata > Lepidosauria > Squamata > Elapidae > Bungarus > Bungarus multicinctus. Next base: position 163,015,931 of record CM042838.1, on the reverse strand, counting down.
AAGGGACAGCTGGCAAGATGGGGGGCCTCCCATCAGAAAGACAGACAGACAACATCTGGGCTGGGAAGACGCTTTTGCAGTTTGGTGGTGCTGGTGACACTGGTTGCTAGGCTCCCTCTCTGCCTGTTTTCCCTTTTTCTTCCCTTCCCTTCCTGTTCCCTCCTTCGGCTCCGCTGGGCTTCCCGTGCCCCCTCCTCAAAAGCTGGGGAGCTCCGTTAATTAGCAGCCCACCGAGGGCTTTGAATTCCAGGGAGGATTTTAATGTATAATTAATTGCTATTAGAGCAGCCGTGCAGAAGGGAGGAGAGGGGGAAGGGGAGGGCTGACCAAGGAATCTGTGTTATTTTGTGTGTGTGTGTGTGTGTGTGTGTGTGTGTGAGAGAGAGAGAGAGAGAGAGAGAAAGCGACAAAGAGAGAAATATATATATATATATATATATATATATATATATATATATAGGGAGAGAGAGAGAGAGAGGGAGGGAGGGAGGGAGGGAGGGAGAAGAGAAAGAGAGAGACAGAGAGAGAAATATATATATATATATATAGAGAGAGAGAGAGAGAGAGAAAAGAGAAAAAAATAAGAGAGAGAAAAAGAGAGAGAGAGAGAAAAAGAGACAGAAAGAAAGAAAGAAAGAAAGAAAGAAAGAAAGATAGATAGATAGATAGATAGATAGATAGATAGATAGATAGATAGATAGATAGATAGATAGGAAGGGAGAAGAGAAAAAGATAGAGAGACAGAAAGGGAGAGAGAGAAAGAAAGACAGAGAGAGAGAAAAAGAGACAGAAAGAAAGAGAGAGAGAGAGAGAAAGAAAGAAAGAGAGAAAGAGAGTCAGGAAGAGAGAGAGAGAGAAAGAGTCAGAGAGAGAATGAGAGAGATTATCAGACCATCTGGGCTGGCTTGGAGAGTAAAAGGGGAAAAAACGAGGAGAAAGTGGGGATCAATTTTGCAGCCCTGTTCCTCCCCCCCCCCTTCTTAATTTCTTCTTTTGTAGCCTCGGAGAACCCCTCTCTCCTTTCCAGGATTGCTCACTACACCCCCCCCCACCCCACTTCCCCCCACACACCCCCTCTTTCTTGACTGGTACAAACCGTGTCACGATTGAATCGCTTGATTGCCTTCTAGCTTCTGTCGCTCTTCAACGTGCCAACGAAAAGAGGGGAGAAGGGTGGGGATGTGTAGGGAGGAAACAGAAGGCCAAAACTTTGTTCACGGATCACCGTGAGAGCTTCCAAAATGCCAAGGTCACTCCTGCAGGTGCTTGATGGAGAAGTGGAATGTCCCCCATAACAACAACAACGACAACAACAATTTCTATAATTGGACCGTGTGATTGCCAGAAGGTGGGGGGGGGGGAGAAGGAAAAAACTAAGCAAGATTTTCACGCGGGGAAACCAGAGATGGCCGACTCCCCTGGTGTGGACATGTCCAGAGGGTAGCACCTTCCACCGGGGCCAAAAATGCCTACCAGCTAGAAGTCAATGGCCGGTGATCTTGCAGGCATCCAAAACAGAGATGGCAAGAAGACACCATCAATGAAGATATGTGAGCCGCGGGCCTGTGCCCTGGAAATGCAGCTGACCATCCAAAGTGGTGTTCAATGATCCGAAATGCGGACCCTCCAGGAATATGCGAGGAGGAGGAGGAGAGGAAGAAGAAAAAGAAGAGGAAGAAGAGGAAGAAGAAGAAAAACCAGCAAGAAGAAGCAAAAAGAAACAATCTGAGATGGTTTTGCTTCTTCAGTTCCAAGATGGTTTTACTTTTGGGATTCAAAGTTCCCAAAAGCTTTTTCTTTGGAAAACATTTTGCTTCTCATCCAAGAAGCTTCTTCAATTCTGACAGAATGGTGTGGGAGTAGGAATGGATTTCCAGAGGAAAAAGATGCAGACTATAAATGCAGAGTATAAACCCTTCCCTTCCCCACCATCCAGTCAGAGCTGAAGAAGCTTCTTGGATGGGGAGTAAAATGTCTTCAAAGAAAAACAAAGGAAGTCCAGTTGCCTCCTGAAAAGAGCACCTTTGGGAGAATAGAACAGACTAACTTTTATTTATGGAGTCATTTGATTTGTCAATCGTTTACAGGATAATAGATATAAGTATAAACATGAGTAAGAATACAGGAAATAGGTACGAATAAATGGGGACAATAGGACAGGGACGGTAGGCATGATGGTGCACTTATGCACTTTATTGTCACTTTGAATGCACACTAATCCGCATACATTAAAATGAAATTTCGTTGCCGTGTAACTTTCGAAGGGTCACCACTTCCAATATGCACTACATAACCATGACATAATAAATAAGTAAATTAAAAATTATGCATATACCCACATATATTATATGACACAGAGAAGCAACACAGTCTAGTTCGGATGTATACATGTACATGTGAGAAAAAAGAATCCTGCAAATTTTCCAGATGGATGGCTTAGGGAACAAAGCTGTTACAGAATCTGGTAGTTCTGCTAGAAATACTTTGAAGCCTCCCCCCAGCAACAGAAACAGACCGTAAAGTCAATGTGTGGGGTCTCTCACAATGCTTTGAGCTGTAAGCACATAGCGCTTATAAACAGTATCCTGAATAATGAGAAGCGAGTTTCCTATTATCTTCTCTGCTGTCCTCACCACTCTCTGTATGGACTTTCTATTTGAGGCACTGCTGCCACCAAGCCAAAACAGTGATGCAGTTTGTTAAAACGCTCTCCATTGTGCCTCTGTAAAAAATGGCCAGGACAGAAGGAGAAAGGTGTGCTCTGCTCATCCGAAGGTGAAGCCAATATTAGAGTGGGAAACCCCACGAAACCAGAAGGCAGCTGCAGAGCTTCTGGGGCTTCGCCAACTTCTACCGGCTGTTCATCCCTTCCACAAAAAGCTCTGCCCATCACCGAGCCACTAAAAATGAGAGGAGGAGGGACGAAACCCAAACTGAGTCAGTCGCTTGATTGGACTATGGCAGTGATGGCGAACCTTTTTGTTGTGCATGTACCCTGCCCCCCCGTGCATGTGCGCACAACACCCCCACCCCGCCCCCTTACCTGCACTGCGCATGCGTGCGCCTGAGGCTGTTTTTGCCCTCCTGGAGACTCGAGGGAAGCCTCTGCAGCCTCGGGAGGCCGAAAAACGGGCCTTCTGGAAATACCGGAAGTGCCGAAACGGGCCCGTTTTTCGGCCTCCCGAGGCTGCAGAGGCTTCCCTCGAGTCTCCAGGAGGGCAAAAACAGCCTCCAACGGGCCGAAAATCAGCTGGGAGGCACACGCATGCACAGTGCAGTTAAGTTTGGCTGGGGCTCACCTGCCGCGCACAAATGGCTTTGCGTGCTACCTGTGTGGCATGCGTGCCATAGGTTTGCCATCACGGGACCTATGGAATATCAAGTGGCTTTTGAAAAGCTCAAACGGCGCTTTGTGGCGGAACTGACCCTCAAACGCCTAAAGCTAGAAGAGCCCTTTGTAATACAGGCTGACGCTAGCGATGTAGCGGTGGGGGCCATCCAGTGCTGGGATTCAGCCGGTTCACACCAGTTCAGATGAACTGGTTGTTAAATTACCCCCAACCCCCCTTCTATCAAAGTGGATCCTAGACGCGTCGCTGCAATGGAGAAATGGGCAGCGGAGTGACGGGCGCGAGGGAAAGAGAAGGCCTCTTTCCCTCTTTCTTCTCCCTGCTCCTCCTCCACCAGGGGTGGGTTTCTACCGGTTCTGTCCACCTCTGTAGAACCGGTAGCTCTGAAGAGCAGCAGACATAGAACCGGTTGTATGGCTGCTGATGTTTTTCCCCACCTGCCCCCCCCCGGGGCTCTTACCTGACCTTTATTTCCTGTTTTTTCAACTTCAGCTGCGGAACGAAGCACAGCTGCAGTTAAAAAAGCAGGAAAAGAGGGCTGTTTCAAAGGCTGCTTCTCTGCACGCAGTGTGCTAATGACGATTTACAGGCGCACGGCTCCCAGCTTGCAGGGAAGCACATCATAAATCACCGACCCTCATAAATCCCGAACCGGTAGTTAACCCTGTCATATCCCACCCCTGTCCTCCACCCCTCGGGCCAGCTGCTCCTTTTCCTGTTTCTCCATTTGCAGTGCAGCACCCAAGATCCACTTTGATAGCAGGGAGGGGATTAATTTAACAACTGATTCACCCAGGGTCAGGTTAGCTGTCGCGGAAGGCTGGTCCCACATGTGTGGTGGAGCTGCCTCCAACATAGTCCAACCTGACCCTTGGGCAAACCGGAGGGCTCGCTGCCCACTGCCTTGAAAACGGCGGTGGTGCGACCCCTCCTCAAGAAGCCCTCCCTGGACCCAACTCTCTTGAACAACTATCGTCCTGTCTCCAACCTTCCCTTCGTGGCGAAGGTTGTTGAGAGTGTGGTGGCAGGTCAGCTTCCCCAGTACCTGGATGAAGACACCTACCTGGATCCCTTCCAATCGGGCTTCAGGCCTGGACATATACCGAAACGGCATTGGTCGCGTTGGTTGATGATCTCTGGAGGACCCATGACAGGGTTATTCCTCTGTCCTGGTCCTATTAGACCTATCAGCGGCTTTTGATACTATCGACCATAGTATCCTATTGTGGCGGTTGGGGGTTGGGGGCACCGTGTTGCGGTGGTTCGCCTCCTTCCTCTCCGACCGTCTGCAATTTGTGTTGGCGGGGGGGGGAGAGATCCACCTCTAGGCCCCTCGATTGCGGGGTGCCTCAGGGGTCGGTCCTCTCTCCTCTCCTGTTCAACATTTATGTGAAGCCGCTGGGGGAGATCATCCGTGGCTTTGGGGTGAGATGTCATCTGTATGCTGATGATAACCAGCTATACATCTCTACCCCAAGCCACCCCAACGATGCCATGGAGGTCATGTCCCGTTGTCTGGAGGCTGTGCGGAACTGGATGGGCGGGAACAGGCTCCGACTCAACCCTTCCAAGACTGAGTGGCTGTGGTTTCCGGCGTCCCGATATAGCCAGATAGTTCCATCGCTGGCTACTGGGGGTAAGATTTTGCCCCCTGCAGAGAGGGCTCGCAATCTGGGTGTCCTCCTGGATGTACGGCTGTCTTTGGAAGACCATATTACGGCCGTCTCCAGGGGGGCATTTCATCAGGTTCGCCTGATTCGCCAGATGCGGCCCTTTCTGGATCGGGATGCCTTACGCACGGTCACTCATGCCCTGGTCACCTCCCGACTGGACTATTTTAACGCCCTCTACATGGGGCTCCCGAATGGGAGCATCTGGAGGCTTCAACTGGTACAGAATGCGGCTGCGCGGGTGGTTATGGGGGCGTCAAGGTTCGCGCATGTGACGCCCCTCCTGCACGAGCTGCATTGGTTGCCAGTGGCCTCTCGGGTGCGCTTTAAAATTTTGGTGTTAACTTTTAAAGCGCTCCATGGCATCGGACCAGGATATTTACAAGACTGCATTCTGCCATTTTCCTCTCACCGTCCAGTGTGCTCCCACAGGGAGGGTCTCCTGCGGGTCCCGTCGCATCTATGTGCCGGCTGGTGACCCCGAGAAATAGGGCCTTCTCTGTGGGGGCGTCTGCCCTCTGGAATGGGTTGCCCCTGGAGTTATGGACAGCCACGGACCTGGGGACCTTCAGGCGTGCCTTGAAAACCTGGCTCTTCGACCAGGCCGGCTTGGGCTGATTTTAGTTTTAGGGTGTTTTATTTTTTATTAAATTTTAGGGTTTTAGAGAAGGGTTTTAAATTGTTTACAGCCAGGGTTTTGGTTTAATTTAGTTTTATTTTCCCACATATTTATTGTTTTAATTGTACGGCTGTGCACCGCTCCGAGTCCTTCGGGTGAGGAGCGGTATATAAATAAATACTTATTATTATTATTAAATCATTTGCATCCTACCACTCGGGGCCGTCCTGCTCCAGAGGACTGTGGAGGGGGAAGCTCCAACCCTGCGCTTACTTACACCTCCTGGGAGCTGACCGACACCAAAAGACATTGGGCGCTGTGGGAAAAGGAGGCTTATGCGTTTCGATGGGCGCTACTGACCTGGAGGCACTTTTTAGAGGGCAGCCCAGGCGTCAAAAGTCAAAACCGCCCTCAGAGCCGTTTCCCTGCTGTGCAAATTCAATCGATGGCTGCTGGCAAGATTGCCGCAGTTGTAAACCTTGCAGGCGGTGGGAAAATAGAGCGGCATTGATTGGGGCTGTCCAACTCATCAGTCCCAGCCAAGACAAGGGGGCAAAGATGGGATTGGGAATAAATTTCTCCTGAATAAAAAAAAAAACAGCTCTGCGGTGCGGGACCAACACGACAGGGTTCAATAGAAGCCAGAGGAATGTAGACTGTGAGAGGTTTCCTCTTTTCAAGCCGTGTTTCTCACAAATCTGGCACTTTAGGCTTCAGCTCCCATCATTCCCAGCCTGGTTCTAATCTATCCAGGGTGCACAAGGTGGCAACAGGTGGCAGGAGGGCTGTAAAAATTGGGGTTCAGCTAGCCAGTTCCCCAGCCAACATCCATGGACTTCAACTCCCAGAATTCCTCAGCCAGCATTTGTGGGTTTTAGAGAGCCTCAGTGGTTAGAGTGCAGTACCGCAAGCTACTCCTACTGCAATTTGGCAGTTCGAATCCCACCAGGCTCAAGGTTGATTCAGCCTTCCGTTCTTCCAAGGAGGGTAAAATGAGGACCCAAATTGTTGGTGGCAAGAGGCTGACTCTGTAAACCGCTTAGAGAGGGCTGTAAAGCACTATGAAGCGGTATATAAGTCTTAAGTGCTGTTGCTAGTTCTATTTCAGCTTCCAGATTACTTCGGTCAACGTGTGGATTTCAACTCGCAGAATTAACAGAATATTAACAGAATAACGGAGCTGGAAGGGACCTTGGAGGTCTTCTAGTCCAACCCCCTGCTCAAGAAGGAAATTCTTATGCCACAGGTCTTCAATGTGGGCAAGTTTAAGACTTGTGGACTTCAACTCCCAGAATTCCTGAGCTAACATGACTGGAGGAGGAATTGTGGGAGTTGAAGTCCACAAGTGTGAAAGCTGTCAAGTTTGAAGACCCCCTGCTCTATGCCATGTCAGACTAAAGCTAGCATTGCAAAAAATTGAAATCCACATTTCAACGAGTCGCCAAATTTGGAAAACGTGATCGCTGAGGAATTTTGGTAGTTGAAGTCCACATGTTGACTGAGGAATTCTGAAAGGTGAAATCCAAAAATGCAGGCTAAGGAATGCTGGGAGTTGAAGTCCATAAATGCTTGCTGCAGAATTCTGGGATTTTAAATCCACCAATGCTGGCTGGGGAATTCTGGGAGTCAAAGTCCCCACATCCCGTTTCCGAAAGTGACCAATGAGATCATTCAATCAGGATATAAAGGTAAGACCCTTCCCCATAATCTGACCCATTCAAATAGACAATCATAGGTCCTGGAGGTTCCATCAAACAAACTGCTAAAACCTTTGGCGCCCTTCAGCATTTCAATCGACCTTTTCTTTCCAGAATGAAACCCATCCAGCTCCTTGCAAATCAGCCAGCTTGTCTCCGGTCTCCGAAATACTCACTCCCCGGCCCGGCCCGAGTTACGTGCCTCAGATTGCAAAACCATCCACCACCGATGTTATCAGTGAGTCATTGATTTAATTTCCCGGTTCCTGCTTGAGCAATTTCTGCCAGTCTCACTATATCAATCTTGCTGTTTGCCAAGGTCATCTGAATAATGCTGGCATTTGCTGTACCCTGAGCTGGGTAAATTTTTCTGTGTATTGGGGGGGGGGGGGTGATGGCCTTCCTCCTTCCAGCCACTGGTGGTGAGGTCCTTGATGTGAGACGATGCAACCTTTTTGACTTCTGCAGAACTCTTGGCCCGCTCAGGAGTTACTTAAATATCCAGGTAGTCTTTGACTTACAACCATTTGTTTAGTGACCAAAGTTACAAGGCCACTGAAAAAGCAACCGAGAACCGTTTTTCACACTTACAACCGTTACCGCATCCCCCGGGCTCAACACGATCAAAATTCCGATGCTTGGTAACCAGCTCATATTTATGATAGTTGCAGTGCTCCCCTTTTGCGAACTTCTGACAAGCGACGTCGATGGGGAAAGCCGGATTTGTTTCACAACTGGGTGTCAACTCCTAAAATATTTCTATGGTCTTTTTAGAGTTGCCCACAGAAAGGGAGGGGGGAGCAGTGCGGCAGCTTGCAAACTGAAACTGCATTCCATAAATGTTTTCAAAGATATAACGAGGTGACTGAAGTTTCTGCCGTGCAAATATCTGTCTGGAGAGCATGATTGATGACTCTGGGCTATGGAGGTGTCCCATTGGAGGATATGAATTATGATATACCCAGAAGAGTGGGGGAAAACCAGGGTCAAGGGTGACAATGAATGATGTGTCTCAGAGTCAGCTACGCCCAGGCAGTGCTGCATGTTAACTCCTAATAAATCCTTTTTTAAATTTTGGAAGTTTGGCTTGAGACTCATGATTTAATGAATCCTGACACTGTGTTGCTAACTGAGCAACTGCAGTGATTAACATGCGTGGCAAGAAAGATCGTAAAATGGGGCAAAAACCCACTTAACAACTGTCTCACTTAGCAATGGACGTTTTGGGCTCGATTGTGGACGTAAATCGAGGACTACCTGCATTCTGTTAAGCTGAAAGGGACAAACCTCTTTTTTCTTCTCTCTCTCTCTCTCTTTCTCTCAAACAGCCTTGCGGAGTCCGCTGCATTCTTTCACCAGCCATTTTGGTTCGTCCTTTGGGGTGATGCCTCACCCTACCCTCAATGGTGAATTGGCTACACCGAGTTCCTACATCAGTATCCATCTTTCTGCAGGCCCCGGAGTCTACGGACGGTCTCCCCTGGTGAGCATCGGTGCAGGCTTCCGAATTGGGTTTTTAAAAAGTGGGGGAGATTAAGATGAAACCAAGGTAGGTCAAATTATCAGCAGTCATTCATCTGCGAGAAAAAAAAAAAATCCAGCCAGTGGCCATCTCCCAGTCCAGAGGTAACTGGTGTTGTGGCCTATCGGCCGCCGGCCCCTTCAGCAACCAAATCAGAGAAGGTGGAAATGACGTGGGAATCAGGATCAGCATCAAGGCAATCTAAGAGCTTCGAGGGGAAAGAGGGAATGGAGCTGTCAGAGAGAGACAGCGGTGGACCCTGGGATGTCCATCAGCCCTCAGATGGAGAGTCAACAGCTCCTAAGTCTGGAGATGGCCGCGCGGGTGGTTATGGGGGCATCTAAAAGCTCTCATGTGACGCCTCTCCTGCGCGAGCTGCATTGGTTGCCGGTGGCCTTCCGGGTGCACTTTAAGGTTCTGGTTTTGACCTTTAAAGCGCTCCATGGCATCGGACCAGGCTATCTGCAAGACCGCGTTCTGCCGATAGTCTCCCACCGACCTGTGCGCTCCCACAGGGAGGGCCTCCTTCGGGTCCCGACGGCCTCTATGTGCCACCTGGTGACCCCGAGGAACAGGGTCTTCTCTGTGGGGGCACCCGCTCTCTGGAATGGGCTCCCCCCTGAGTTGAGAACGACCACCGACCTGAGGGTATTCAGGCGTGATTTGAAAACCTGGCTCTTTGAGCAGGCCGGCCTGGGCTGATCTTAAATTAATTTTAATGGGGTTTAAGTAATGAATTTTAAGGTTGGGATTTTAGATTCGGTAGCAGCCTTTATTTAATTCTATTTTAACTTTTGTATATGTGTTGTTTTAGTAGGCTGTGCACCACCCTGAGTCCTTTGAGAGAAGGGCGGTATATAAATTGAATAAAATAAATAAAAATAAATAAATGAGGAAGAGGAGGAATAGCTGGATCCAGTGCCTGACATGTGGATACGCAGAAGGCAGAGGAGAGGAGAGCAGTGGAAATCTATGGGCCGGTCCTTGGAACGGAAGAGCCACCGCTGCTAGGATAAAAGGCAGGGGGTGGAGATCAACGTTTTGTTAACTACATAGGGCTTGTTGTGTTTGGGAGCCAGGTCAGAACAACAGGTGTCTCAGAATAATGTACTAAAAACAGTATTTCTCAACCTTGGCAATTTTAAGAAATGTGGACTTCCTCCCAGAATTCCCCAGCCGGCATGGGGAGTACTTGATTATCTTTACTGGCCCCTTCCCCATGAGAAGGGATGGACTTGATGATTCTTATTGTTCCCTTCAACTTTATAATTCCCAAAACAGGGAGAGGTAACAGGCATCTCAGAATAATGACTAGCAGGGCTGACTGGGGAATTCTGGGAACTGAAGTCCACAAGTCTTTTAAGTTGCCAAGGCCCTTCGGCACGAGGAGGGGTGGACTCGATGATCTTTCTTGTTCCCTTCAACTTTACAACACGGAGACAGGGAGGTAGCAGGCGTCTCAGAATAATGGCTAACGGAGCTGGCTGGGAGATTCTGGGCCTTGAAGTCCACCCGGTGGTGAAATGCTACCGGTTCGGTGCGGTTTGTCTGATCCGGTAGTAAAAAAAAAAAAACACTCCGATGATCAGCTGAGAGGAGAAAGAAGAGAAAAGCACAGGATCAGCCCTCCCAGCCGCCTCTGTGTTTTTCTCTTCTTTATCCTCTCTGCTGATTGGCGCGGCAGAGCCTCAGCTGGTGTTTGGAAAGCTGTGTGTATTAGGTGCGCACGCACACGTGCAAAGCGCACAATCACTGAACTGGTAGGGAAACTGGTAGAATCCCACCAATGAGTCCACCCATCTTAAAGTGGCCAAGTTTGATGTGATAACACTGTGATAAATCATCAAACCAAGGCCGTTGCTCCTTCTTTTAAGGAAGACACAAGGCCCTAGTCCTCATGGTTTTGAGTGTATTCATCCATTGCATTTATGCCTCTGTCTTTCTGCTTTGGTGAGCATTCGAGTTGGTCGAGGGGACGAATTAAGAAAGAACAGGCGACATTGTATTGCGGTGGGCTGGTTCTTTGTCAATATATATATACAATTTTGTATTTTTTTTCCCCTATACTTCGTCTGTAGTAGTCATTTCTACAACATCAAAGCTGTGCGTTCAACTGGAACGCTTCCAAAGCTAAAACAGATTTTCATCACGAGTCCCAGCTGATCCCTGATTCCTTCCTTGGTTTCCACAGGTGGCTTTTGAATCTCACCCACATTTGCGGGGATCGCCCCCCTCGGCCTCCCTCCCTGCTATTTCCAGCAGCAAGCCGTAAGTCGGGGGTTTCCTGGTTGGGAGAAAAAAAAATATATGTGATTTTTCTCAGGAGATTGCAAGCCTGGGCAGGATTTTATTTACCGTATTTTTTGGCATATAAGACGCTCCGAAGTATAAGACACACTTAGCTTTTGGGGAGGAAAACAAGACAAAAAAATTTGCCTCTGCCTCCCAGCAATGTGTTGAAGCCGAAACAGCCTGTTTCAGTTTCAGCTTCAGCACAGCCTGATTAACACAAGCAGCTGATTGTCAGTTGGATCGGCTTCCCGACGATCAGCTGTTCTAGGCTGCAGGGATTGCCATTGCCTATTGCTGCCTCCACATCAGGGGTGGGTTTCTACCGGTTCTGTCCATCTCTGTAGAACCGGTAGCTCTGAAGAGCCGCAGACATAGAACCGGTTCTATGTCTGCGGATGTTTTTGCCCACCCACCCGCCTGGGCTCTTACCTGACCTTTATTTCCTGTTTTTTTCAACTTCAGCTGCCATGCGAGGCACAACTGCAGTTATAAAAAAGCAGGAAAAGGGGCTTTTTCAAAGGCTGCTTCTCTGCACGCAGCATGCTGATGACGATTTACAGGCGAGCAGCGTGCAGGAAAGCACATCGTAAATCACGGAACCTCGTAAATCATCGAACCGGTAGTTAACCCTGTCGGATCCCGCCCCTGCTCCACGTGCCCCATTTTCGTCCTCCACTCCCATTTTTGACCTCTGCGCACCCCATTTTCGGCCTGTTCTGGGCAGCAGGGATCGGAACGGGTGGAAAATGGAGCACGCGGAGGCGAAAACTGGGATGTGGAAGCAGCAATAGGCAGTGGCAATGCCTGAAGCCTGAAACAGCTAATCATCGGGAGGCCGATCCAAACGACCATCAGCTGCTCGTGCTAAATCAGGCTGTGTTGAAGCTGAAACAGGCTGTTTGCTGCAAGGAGTCAAATAGCTGGGAGGCAGAGGCTGAAGGGTGGGGGCCAGTGAGTGGGTGGGGCTTCAGCAATATTCGGTATATCAAGACACACAGACATTTTCCACCAGTGGTGGGAGTCAATCTTTTTTACTACCGGTTCTGTGGTGGACATGGCATAGCTTGTTGGGCATGGCAGGGGAAGGATACAGTAAAATCTCCATTCCCTCCTCATTCTTGGGGGAAGGTTACTGCAAAATCTCCATTCCCTCCCTACCCCATTAACCTGCTTTCCAGCTCCGTTCTCCTGTGCGGGGCAACCAAAGGAGACCCAGCCGATCAGCTGGGACTCAATGGGAGGCAGAGAAGAGATGGGGGCGGGGTCAGTCAGAAGCGGGATTTGCCAGTTCTCCAAACTACTCAAAAATTCCTCCACCGGTTCTCCAGAACTGGTCAGAACCTGCTGAATACCACCCCTGGTTTCCACTCACTTTTGGGGGTGGAAAAACGTGTGCCTTATACTCTGAAAAATACAATATTTCCTTCTGTGCTTATTTCTGTCTTGTCCAGAGGTGACTCTTGATCTAGAAGAATTACCACCAATAAAAACAAAAAAGATTACAGACATTAAAACATTAAAATAATAACATTGATTAACAATTGGCGATTTGGGATAGCAATCTCCAAAGCCTTTGGATCAGGCAGCCTTTTATCAGTAAAACCAGAAATACAAGCGCAGGTAGTTCTTGACTTACAATAGTTCATTTAGTGACCGTTCAAAGTTACAACGGCACTGAAAAATGTGTGATTTATGACCCCATTTCACACTTAAGAACCTTTGCAACATCGCCATGGTGACGTGATCAAAATTCAGATGCTTAGCAACTGACTCATACTAATGACAGTCGCAATGTCCTGGAATCGTGCAATCCCCTTTTGCGACCTTCTGACAAGGGGAAAGCCAGGTTCACTTCACCACCGTGTTACTCACTTAACAACTGCCGTGATTCATTTAACAACCGTGGAAGGAAAGGTCGTCAAATGGGGCAACTGTCTCGCTTAGCGACATAAACGTTAGGCTCAATTGTGATCGTATGTCCGAGGACCAGCTTGTAATAGCAGTTAATTCTCTGGTCGTGATAGGGCCTATTCCTTCCACGTAAGCGCTGACGGGCAGATGCAGCCGGTGCCCTTCCCTCCCGACGCCCTGATCGGCTCCGGCATCCCTCGCCACGCCCGCCAGCTCCACACGCTCTCCCACGGCGAGGTGGTCTGTGCCGTCACCATCAGCAATTCCACCCAGCACGTCTACACGGGGGGCAAAGGCTGCGTCAAGGTCTGGGATGTGGGGCAGCCGGGCACCAAGACCCCCGTGGCCCAGCTGGACTGCCTGGTACGTACAAGGAAGACTCTTTCTACCCTGGTCCCAAAATCAGACCCTCTTGTTTTCATTTGTAGCATTATTTTGCACGTCAGGGCAGCCTATGTGTTGAAGATCTGGTCTTTTTCCCTTTTCACGTGCCATGATTTTGTTCTCTCTGCTTTTGAGAATTTTTTTAAAAACCCCTTCCTAAAAACCAACAATAAGAAGGAAGCTTCAGCCCTCCATCCAGATCCTGGGTGATTGTGTGGTGGGATCCAAATAATTTAACAACTGGTTCTCTGCCCTAATGACTGGCTGGATAGACGTGGCTGGATTAACCACTTACTTACTTACTTACTTCTCTCCCTTCCTTGCTTCCTTCTCTTCCTTTCCATCTCTTTCCTTCCTTTCTTCTTTTCTTCTCCCTTCCTTCCTTCCTTCCTTCCTTCCTTCCTTCCTTCCTTCCTTCCTTCCTTCCTTGCTTCCTTCTTCGGCCTGTTTTTCAGCCACTTCTGGGCTGTTTCCGGCTGTTTTTTGGGCCATTTTGAGACTGTTTTCCAAGCTGTTTTTGGCTGGTTTGAGGCAGTTTTCTGGGCTGTTTTGGCCAAGAAAATGGCCCGAAAATGGCTCGAAAATAGCCAAATAGAAAAAGGCTGGAAAATGGCTGAAAACCGGGCAGGCTGTGGCCAGCCAGTAATGGGATTAGCTGGTTCACCGAACTGGGCAGAATTTTAACAACCAGTTCGTGTGAACTGGACTGAACTAGCTGAATCCCAGCTCTGGATGTAACCTAGAATTAAGGAGAAATTTCCAGACAGTGAGAACAGTTAGTCAGTGAAACAACCTGCCAGCAGAAGTTATGGGTGCTCCAACACTGGAGGCCGCTAAGAAGAGATTGGAGAGCTGTTTCTCCAGAATGCCATAGCAATGTTTTTCAACTTTGATAGCTTGAAGACTTCAATTCCCAGAATTCCCCAGCCAGCATAGAATTCTGGGAGTTGGAGTCCACACATCTTCAAGCCGCCACGGTTGAGAAACACTGGTATAGGTATCTCTTGCTCGAGCAGGGGGTTGGACTAGAAGACCTCCAAGGTCCCTTACGACTTGGTTGTTCTGTAAAATTAGTTTCCTCTAGGGCTTTCACTTCAAAAAAAAAAAAAAAAAAGCTTGCCAAGTTTCTAGTCCTTAGCAGTGTAAAGATATTTCGAGCCAGGGGTGGGATTCAACTGGTTCAGACCAGTTCGGGTGAACCGGATATTAATTTTATGTCTGGTTTGGCGAACTGGTAAAAGTTCCAACGACCGGCTAACCCCGCCTCAGGAGTTTCCACGTTTTGGATGGGAGGTTCAAGGAGGGCGAAAAACAGGCCTCACGGAAGTTCCGGAAATCCAAGAACGGGCCCATTTCCAGCCTCCAGAGGGCCTCTGGAACTCGGGGGTGGCCATTTTTGCCCTGCCGGAGGCTCGAAGGAAACCCTCCGGAGCCTGGGGAGAGCGAAAAGCAGGCTTCCCAGAAGTTCTGGAAGTCTAGAAACGGGCCCATTTCTGGCCTCCAGAGGTCTTCCAGAGTCCCTGGGCGGCCATTTTTGCCCTCCCGGAGGCTCGAGGAGAGCCTTCATAGCTCAGGGAGGGTGAAAATGCCTCCCCGCTCACCAAGGTGCAGGAGGCTGACTAGGCCACAGTCACCCTGGCCACGCCCATCCAGCAACCGGGCAGAGAACCGGTTGCTGACATTTTGGAATCCCGCCCCTGTTTCGAACCGCATGATTTGAGAGATGCCAGGGGTTAGGGTGATAGGAAGCTAGGCTGTGGGGCTTGTAGAACTGTTATATGTGGCAATAACCTATATATTGCAAGTTACTCCTGAGAAAATGAAGAACAGAAGGGATTCCCTCTTTGTTCGAAATGTGACCTTTTTACAAGGATTACTGGTTATATAACTGTACCTAACAAATATGTACTGTTTTGTGACTTGTTATGTTCTGAAGTAATGGCAAGTTTGTATTTTTTTAGCATAAGGATATGAGAAGGAGATGCTAGGTCATTCTGACTTGAACGGAACTGGTTAATGATCCATTGCGTTCAGAAGGACCATAACAGGAAGATGCCATGAGAACAAGGGTAATTTCCAAAGATAAGGAAACAGGTGTTACGCCATGGGTGTGGCATAGGGAGATACGTAGTTGGATAGATTATGAATCCAGGAAAGTGGCAGAGGCTGTATATTTGAACCTGTATATAAACCCCAGCCCTCCTAGGGGAAATGTCTTTTGCCACGAGTAGAATTCCCTTTTGCAAAAAGCATAATAATCAAACTCTTTCATATTGTTCAGCTGTGTTTTGTGATTATGCTCACAATAACTTTCTGCCTTTCTCCCTCCCAGAACCGAGACAACTACATCCGATCCTGCAAACTTCTTCCCGACAGCCGCAGCCTCATCGTTGGGGGCGAAGCCAGCACCTTGTCCATCTGGGACCTGGCGGCCCCCACGCCCCGGATCAAGGCCGAGCTGACCTCCTCCGCTCCGGCCTGCTACGCCCTGGCCATCAGCCCCGACGCCAAAGTCTGCTTCTCCTGCTGCAGCGACGGCAACATCGTGGTCTGGGATCTGCAGAACCAAACCATGGTTAGGTGAGACCCAGGATGTCTAGTTCGGTGTTTGCCAAGATTGTTTTAGACGTTCGGCAGCAGGATGCTATTTGTGAATGCTGAGAAGGGAATGCGGGAAACCTTACCAGTAGTCCTTGACTTATGACCATTCATTTACTGACCGTCTGAAGTTACAATGATGCTGAAAAAAGTGACTTATGACCAGTTTTCACATGAGTAAGTAAGTAACCATTGCAGCATCTCTGTGGTCACGTGATCAAAATTCAGACACTTGGAACTGGCTCGTAGTTATGACGGTTGCAGTGTCTGGGGGTGTCATGTGATTCCCATTTGTGACCTTCCCAGCCGGCTTCCGACAAAGAAGGTCAAGGGAGGACGCCAGATTTGCTTAACAACCGTATGAATCACTTAACAGCAATGATTCACTTAATAATTGAGGCAAGAAAGGTCATAAAATGGGGCAAAATTCAGTTAATAAATGTTTCACTTTTCCACAAAATGTTGGGCTCCATTGTGGTCGTAAGTCAAGGACTACCTGCATTATTCTCAGTTTTATTCTTCTGAGGACATTTATTCAAACCATATACTGTTTAAACCTGGTTTGTTCAGAAAACCACACTGGCTAAGCTTCTCCCAGCCCCAAAGCAAATACAGGAAGTTCTCAACTTCTATAACAGAGGCTAGAATTTCTGCCATAAGTCACAACAGTTATGAATCGAGGGCGATCACGGGACCCACCTGATTTATAAATTAACTTATTTATGAGAGTATTATCATCTTCTTTTAATGACCCCATGATCCCTTGGTGGAGTCTGGGCAATTGAATGAAGCTGAGTGTTTACTGGCCAGATGCCCTTCCTGTCACCAGTGTGGAGCTTAGTACAGATTGATGAGATTATTGTGATTTAATAAAAATAAATAAGGAGTTCTTGCTGATTTCTGCCTCCCTTTCAGACAGTTCCAGGGTCACACAGATGGGGCCAGCTGCATTGATATCTCCAATTATGGCACTAAACTTTGGACCGGCGGTTTGGACAATACCGTCCGGTGCTGGGACCTCCGCGAAGGCCGGCAGCTGCAGCAACACGACTTCAACTCCCAGGTCAGCTGGGGAAGGGGGTGGAGACTCTTGATGGACGGCCTTTGAGTGGGTGGGGTCTCCGGTAGCAACCAATCAGCCCTGGGAAGGGGCGGGATCTTGGCGCACCGATATTGGACAAGCCAGTGATCCTCATTTAGCGATCACAATGGGACTGGCAACTCCATCACTAAGTGGAAAATCACATGACTTCAATGGACTTAACCATCTCACCTCCCATTTGGTGGTGAAGCAAAACATTGCAGTCTTTAACCAGGATATTATGTGACACACACCCACACTCAAATTGCAGTTTTTTGCTTCCGCATTCTTCATGCATTGTGTTTATTAGCAACCTGTTGTGATGCTCGCAAATGGCGATCGCATGACCGGGATGCTGTGATTGGTGCAATTGCACAGACTGATTGCAAAGCTGTTTGATTTGCACTATTGCAACTTCAAACGGTTGCTAAAGCGGGCGATCAGTAAGGGAGGTGTTGTGGTTCTCCGGCAGCCTGGACAGACGGCAGCAGAATCAGACAATGGGGAAGAACAGGGTCCAGTCTGGGAGTCTGTGGAGGACTCGGATGAAGGTCCTGCATCCGATGCAGAGATGGGGCCAGGATCATCTGGGAGTGGGGTGCTGCCTCCGGAGCCTCCCGAGTCTGGCAGCAGCAAGGCCGAAGAACAAGGGGAGCCTGTTCCCAATGCGCGTGTACACAGAACTGCCAGAAGGCAAGAGCAGCTGAGACCAAAGGGGTGACTTGGGAGTAAAGCTGGGAGGTGATTGCCCCTCCCATAAGGGATAAAGGACAGGCAAAGGTGACGAAACCCTTGCAGGAAGCAATGTCGTTCGCTCTGATCGGTTTGGACTGTGAAAGCTCTGTGGTGAATTTGTTCTCTGTTTGGTTTTTGGAAAGACTAATTGGGACTTTAGACGTTGGCAGCACTTCAAGTCAGATAAGGTGCGTTCTTATCAGAAGTCCCTGGGACTAATTATAACCGGTTAAGACTCATTCCAGGCTGTGAATGGTGATAATTCACAGCCATTGAACTAATTGATTTTTTGTGTTTGTTGGTGTGTCAGGAAGCCTTGGTCAGAACAGGAGGACTGCTGTAATTCTAGGTAGTCCTCATTTAAGGATAGTAATTGCGACTGGGAATTCTGTCGTTAAGTGAGGCAATTGGATGTTGAAAAATCATGTGACCCTGCTATTTATCGATGACCGTTCTGACAGTCCTAGTGGCCATCGTTAAACAACGACCACGGGAGTCATTAATTGAGGACTTCGTATTTCAAGTTTCAACTTCCTACCAGCTTCCCCAGTGATCAAGGGCTGACTTCATATAACTCCGTCAGTCACTCCCCTCCCCAAAATAAGCCAACTTCATTTTGCATGTTGTAAGAGTGTAACCACTCGACTTTGAATGAACCTAGTTTATGTAAATGAACCTTTTGCCTGCTGTTAACTTTGCAATCAGGAGGACTAGAATCTTTGGCTGTGAATTTTGCTTTATGTGTTTCAAACGCACCATCCTGGCCCTCAAACCTTTTAAAGCTTTAATCTTCAACTATCCCCATCTTTCTTTCTTTCTTTCTTTCTTTCTTTCTTTTCTTCTTCTTTCTTCTTTTCTTATCTTTCGTTTTCTTCTTCTTTTCTTTCTTTCTTTCTTTCTTTCTTTCTTTCGTTCTTTCTTTCTTTCTTTTCTTCTCTTTCTTTCTTCTTTCTTTTCTCCTTTTCTTCTTTTCTTCCTCTTTCTTTTTCTTTCTTTTTCTATTCTTTCTTTTCCTTCTTTCTTTCTTTCCTTCCCCTCCTTCATTCTTTCTTTCTTTCTTTTTTTTTCTCTTTCTTTCTTTTCTTTCTTTTTTCTTTCTTTCTTCTTCTCTTCTTTCTTTCCCCCTTCCTGCCCCCTCTTTCAATTTTCTCCTTCCTTTCTTCTTTCTCTTTCCTCCTTCTTTCCTTCTTTCCTTTCTTTCAATTTTCCTTTCTTCTTTTTCTTTCTTCTTTTCCTTTTTTCTTTCTCTTTTTGTTTCTCTTTCCTTTCTTTTTTCCTTTCTTTCTCTTTCTTTTCTTTCTTTTTCTTTCCTTTTCTTCTTTTTTTTCTTCTTTTTCTTTCTTTTTTTCGTTTTTTTGTTCTTCTTTTCTTGGGGGGTTCTTTCTTTTTCCTTTTCCTTTCTTTTCTTTCCTTTCTTTTTTTTTCTTCTTTCTTTTCTTTCTTCTCCTTTTCTTTTCCTTCTTTTTCTTGTTTCTTTTCCTTTCCACTTTCCTTACCTTCCTTCTTTTTTTTTTTTTTCCTTTTTTTTTTTCTTCCTTCCTCCTTCCTTCGATTTTTTTCCTTTTCCTTCCCTTTCTTCCTCCTTCCTTTCCCTATTGGGTGGTTTTTTTCCCTCCTTCCTCCCTCCCCTCGCTTCTCATCCGTCTCCCTTCTTTCTCTCCAGATCTTCTCCCTGGGCTACTGCCCCACGGGAGAGTGGCTGGCGGTGGGGATGGAGAGCAGCAACGTGGAAATCCTCCACGTGACGAAATCGGAGAAGTACCAGCTGCACCTCCACGAGAGCTGCGTCCTCTCCCTGAAGTTCGCTTCCTGTGGTAGGTTGCGTGGGTAAGGAAGACGAGGCTGCTGGCCGAGCTCCAGGCATCCTGACTGATCCCATCTGTCACCACCCTGGTTGCCTTCGCACAAGCCGCTTAGCCAAGTCTCACAGCCGCACAGCACAATAAAATGCAGGAAGGCAAAACACCAGCAGCAACACAAACGATTCGAAGAGGAGATTGGACAGCCATTTCTCCAGAATGGCAGAGGGTTTCCTGCTTGAGCAGGGGGTTGGACTAGAAGACCTCCAAGGTCCCTTCCAACTCGGTTATTCTATATTCTATTCTGTATAAACTGTGTGATTTTCAGTGCTGGTGTGGGCGTGCGGTTTAGTGGTACAAAGCAACGCACTGGATACATTCATGACTTGATGCATTGGACAGTTTCTCCCCAGGGGTTAATTGAACTACCGCCAGATGTTGTCTGAATGAGACCCTCGTGTTGAGAAAGAAAGATTGGCTGTATATGATGATAACAAAGATCCACTGGGGAGCTCCTGAGTTACAGGCAAATGACTCCAATAGATTAGCTGCGGGTTGCAAAGACAAAGGAAGTTACAATACAGGCAGTCCTCGACTTACAGCAGTTCATTTAGTGACCGTTTCAAGTTGCAACGGCATTGAAAAAAGGGATTGGTGACCATTTTTCACACTTATGGCCGTTGCAGCATCCCTGTGGTCATACGACTTACATTCGGATGCTTGGCAACTGACTCATATTTATGACCTGTGATGACCCAAAGGGGCGTGGCACAAAAGCAGGTAAACTCCCTTTAATACCTCCAACTTGTCCCCCAATATCCAGTTACCATCGGCTGGAGAAAAAACTCTCCCAGGAACAGTTTTTAAAGGGGAGAAATTCCGTCCAAACTCAAGGTACTTATAAATTATAAATAAAAGCCAACACACACCACGCTGCAGCAATTTACGAGACAGGCCAGGATAAGGGATTGAAGACGTCAAAAGATAACAAAATACACACACTTGGGAGGACGCCAGAACTCAGATCTAAGACTTAACAAACCAGAATAATTTCACACTTTGCTTCCAGCAACTTTGCCATGTGCAGTTTGCCCTTTTAAACAGTCTTCCCAGCTGCAGTCCACGAAGGGGCTCAGGGCCCTTTCATCCCCCGTAAACACGCAACTCACCTTGCTCCCTTCTCCGTTCCTCCTGGCGTGCCCTAGGATGAAGAGTGGGTGGGCTTTGGTCTTCCTCTGAACTCCCTCTCCCTTGTTCTCCCTCTCTCCTGCTCTGCGCCCTTCCCCAGTTTCCTTCATAGGCACCAGAGCCACGCTCCCACTCCCTCTCGGCTGTTCCTCCTCTCCTTCCCTCGGAATCAGATTCCAACAGGGCCATGACATGATCATTGCAGCATCCCGGGGTCATACAATCCCTCTTTTATGACGTTCAGATGAACAAAATCAACAGGAAAGCTAGGTTCACTTAACAACTGCAGTGATTCACTGAACAAATGTGCCAAGAAAAGTCGTAACATGAGGCAAAACTTGCTTAACAAATTTCTCACTTAGCAATGTAAATTCTGGTCTCAGTTGTGGTCCCAAGTTGAGGATTACCTATAGTTGACATCAATAGTTTTTGTTTTTTAAAAAAAGTGCTATACAAGTCGTCCTCGACTTACGACCACAATTGGGACAGAATTTCCTTTGCTAAGCAAAGATAGCTGTTTAAAGGAGTGGCACCTGAGGTATTTCCTTTTTTTTTTTTTTTTGCTACCGTTTTTAAGTGAATAATGCGGTTCTTAAGCAGGTCTGACTTCTCCCATTGACTCTGCCTGTCGGAAGCCGGTTGGGAAGGTCACAAAGGGGAAATCACACAACCCCGGGACGTTGCAACTTTCATAAAATACATGTCGGTTGCCAAACGACTGAGTGACTGTGGGACACGGCAATGGTTGTAAATGGGATTTTATATGGTTTGTAAGTCACTTTATTCAGCAGCCTTGTTGTCAACGCTGAAGTGAACCTGCCTGGGGCCATTTTGGAGGCTCCACGGTTGCCACAACGCAAAGATGGGATAGGTAGGGAGGAGCAGTGGTGGTATTCTACTGGTTTGGCCCGATTCGCTCAAACCGGTAGCTCCGACGATGATCTATGAGCGAACCGGTTTGCTCCGACGATCAGCTGCTGGGCCCACAAATCAGCTGGTCCTCTTAAAACCCGCCCCGGCCCTATACTGGCCTTTATTTCCTGCTTTTCAACGTCAGCTACTTCACGCCGATTGCCACACATTAGTTGTTTAACACACAGGGCTTCAGCAGAAGGTGAGTTGCAAACACTGTGCACGTACACACAAAGCACACACTCACACCGAACCGGTAAGAAACATATTTGAAACCCTCCACTGGGTGGGGGGCAGAGTAAAGTAAGATGGGGTTATTTTTGTAGCCAAGATAGTTTCCTATGGGAACCAAGGTCATTCCAATAGGTGGCTGGAGAGAGGAGGAGTCTGGTTACCAGGCAACGAGCCAGTACCTTGATTGGTCAGTGGGACTGATTGATTGGGGAAAGGGGGAACTTTCATTGTGTAATCAGGTGAAAACCGTGGGGAACTTTCAGAATCAGTTTGTGCCAAATACGAGATCTCCAATAAAAACTCTTCCTTGAGGAATAGGCCTGCCTTGGAGTTCTGCTTTCTACGGCATTATTACTTGGAACCAGGGATGGGATTCTACCGGTTCGCACCTATTCGCTAGAACCGGTTATTAACATTCTAAGCAGTTGGGAGACCCGGTTGTTAGAAGAAATTACTGGCCTAATCCTGTAAGGAAGGCAGGAAGGAAACATTCTGGGGTTGCTTACAGAAACTGCCTCTCCGTTAACCCTTATTACATTCTTGGCAGGACTAGACTTCCTGTCTCAGGAACTTCTCTGGAGTTTTTTTCTCTTCCTTTGCTGGTACTTTGCTTGTGTGGAGGGACCATTTAAAAGTTACAATGGCACTGAAAAAAGTGACCTATGACCCTTTTTCACACTTACGACTGTTGCAACATCCTCACAGTCACGAGAGGCCAGGTGAGGAGACGGGTGCCTCGATGTGAGTGATTTTGAGTTGGCCACGCCCAGCCAGTCTCATGACCACCAAGCCACGCCCACTAACTAAGCCATGCCCACAGAACCGGTTGTTAAAAAAAATGAATCCCACCCCTGCTTGGAACCCAGGGACTGGTAACTTTAAGCGGTCACTAAATGAATGGTTGTAAATCGAGGACCCTTAAATGGCTCCCGGGACCCCAGAAGGAACTCTCTCCTCCTTTTCCATTTGTAAAGTTCGTGCACACAGATCGAATCAACCCCTTCTCTGTTTTTCTTCTCCTCTCTCGCTGCAGGCAAATGGTTTATCAGCACCGGCAAAGATAATCTGCTTAACGCGTGGCGGGCTCCCTACGGTGCCAGCATCTTTCAGGTAATGGAGACGGAGGGTTGCACGGCTGTTAGCTGAACCAGAGATCTCCAATTTGGCAACTTTAAGCCTGGCGGACTTCAAACTCCAGAAGTCCGCCAGGCTTAAAAGTTGCCAAGGTTGGAGACCCCCTGGGCTGAACCGCTTTCACTCTCTGCAGAAAATACAAAATGATTTGTGGGATTTCTAGATGGAAAGGAGACCCGTACGATTCAGGCAGGTTGGATTTTAAGAGGACCCGGATTGCAGAGTGGCTCGCTTCTTAAGAGCTACCACAGAAGACAGGATTTCTCCTTCAGCACTAATATTCAGGCATTGTTTTAGACGCCTGCTCTTGGCTTCCCATGGATATGCTCTCAGTTTAATTTAATTAATTAAAATTTTAAATTTTGTTATTTGCATCCCAGCTTTTATTATTTTTTATAAATAACTCAAGGTGACTACTACTACTACTAGTACTCCTCCCTCCTCTTATTTTCCCTACGATAACAACCCTGTGAGGTGAGTTGGGCTGAGAGAAAGGGAATGACCCAAAGTCACCCAGCTGGCTTTCATGCCTAAAGTGGGACTAGAACTCGGAGGGACCATCTACCTGACCCATCAGAGCAGGGAGGCAAGGAATGTTGCAGGTCCCATCCAAGGGAGACACACCTAGTGGGACCCAGAAGAAGGGCCTTCTATGTGGTGGCTCCCTCCCTCTGGAACATCATTCCCCCAGAGAATAGACTGTCCCCCAGTCTGATTCTCTTCTGGAAGGTGTTAAAGACCTGATTCTGCCAGCGGGCCAGGGGAACCCAGAGCAGGATGGAGGCCATTAAATGGCTTGTGTAATCTACTGGGGGTGTGTGTGTGTGATTTTATTATATTTTTATTTGATTTTACGAGTTTTATTGTTTTAAATTGCGGTTTTATATGTTGTAAGCCGCCTTGAGTTTCCATGGCTGAATAGACGGCAATACGAATAAAATAAATCAATCAATCGATCAGTAAAATAGAACTCACTCACTCCTGGTGATTGAGCAAAGTCAGCCAGCCAGATTTTGTGCCTAAGGCACAGGGCTAGAATTCCCCATCTTCTAGTGATTGGCTCGAAGTCCCCTAGCTGGTTTTCATGCCTAATTTGGGACTAGAACTCACTGTCTGCTGGTAGTGGCCCGAAATCACTCAGATGGCTTTCATACTGAGGACGGGACTAGAACTCACTTTCTCCTGGTGAGCGGTTTCTTCCCTATTTAAGAGTTTGGTCTCTAGTGATTAAGGTACCAGGCTAGAAGCTGGGAAGCAGTGAGTTCTAGTTCTTCCTGGGTCCTGAAAGTCAGCGGGGTGGCTTTGGGCCAGTCCCTAGGAGGTGGTGAGTTCTAGGCAGCCGAAAGGAGGCCACCAAAAATTGGTGTTGTCAAGCAAGGCGTTCTTGTGAAAATCCGGCGAATTTCCCGGTGAAAGTCGGCAGAATCAGTCCGTTTCTTCCCTTCATTTCCCTGCTTTTCTTTGCAGTCCAAAGAATCTTCCTCAGTCCTGAGCTGTGACATCTCGGCTAACGACAAGTTTATCGTGACCTGGATCAGGAGACAAGAAAGCCACAGTTTACGAACTGGTTTACTGAGCTACGTTCCTCAATTTGGACGGCTAGGATGTCCCAATGCTGGGAAAATGTAGTTCCCTCCCCCTCACTGGCTTCAGAAACGGCCTTTGCGCTTCCAACCCTCTTTGCGGACATGAGGACTAGAAACTTTGAGAGCTGAGAGTCTCAGGAAGATATTTTTCTCCCCTCAAGAAGCAAGGGTGGGTTATTTTTCTTTCAGATCCCCGATGGAGCCAAATCTTTTCATGATTCCCCCCCCCCTCAAAAGAGGCCAGGTCACCTCAACGTTGTGTTTGACAAGCTGAGTGGCCAATCCGCATCAGGCTCATTAGAGCTCCGCCCACATTCCGGCCACCTGAATGCCGCAATCCATATTTTCATTTTGGGGCGCCAGCCAAAAAAGGGGCTGCATTTATATCATCGCAGGTAGATCTACAGGTCGTCCCTGACTTATGACCGGTTGCTTAGTGACTATTCAGTTACGACGGACCCTGGAACTTATCACCTGATTTCAAAGTTGCAACTACTACTACTTTTTCACCCCTTGTGGTTAATATGGGACCAATAACTATTTTTGACCTGGCCCTTATTTAACAGATAACAGATAACCAGAATTGGAAGGGACCTTGTAGGTCATCTAGTCCAACCTCCCACAATTTGCTGCACCCCATGGTCACAATTTAGGTTTTTGCTGGAAAGTGGTGTTTACTTTCAGTTTCTGGCAAAAATCACCCCATTGGTTCCATTACGGTTGTAAGTTGAGGACTGTTAGCCCATTTTTGGGAAAATGGGCTGGGCTGGACAGTTGTGTTTCAGCCACTCTGCAGCTCCCTCTTTTTTTCTTGGAGGACTGAGCGGGCCAGTCTAGGCTATTACTTTTTGATTGTCTGCTTTGGCTGACCCAGGTTAATTTGATTCATAATTCCCTTGATTTAAAGTTAAACCTGTCTGCTGCTTTTCCAAACACCCACCGGATTAGCAGGACCATGTGAGAATCTCCACCACTGACTTGGTTAAGCATATGAGAAGCCAGCCAACTATCATGTTGGCCACTGATTCTCACAAATCCTGGTCAGCAAGACCAGTAGCCCAGATGATGAGGGTGGTTGCTTTTCGGCAACATGAAAACCACAGATGCATGCCTCTGATGTCCTTTTTGCACTTTTGAACATAATGTACAAAAATTTGTTAGCTCAATGTGTTTATGGAAAGAACTTTCCAAACGTTACGTGGATAGAGGGGAAAATAAACATAAAATTACATAATAATTGTAAAGCTTTTTTTTTAAAAACAAACTTTTATGGACGATGTAGTAATAATAGTATTACTTATTCTTGGCAACTTGAAGATGTGTGGACCAACTCCCAAAATTCTGACAGTTGAAATCCACTAATGCTGGTGAGGGGAATTCTGGGAGTTGAAGTCCATTAATGCTGGCCAGGGGAATTCTGGGAGTTGAAGCTCATTAATGCCGGTTGGCGGATTCTGGGAGGTGAAGTCCACTAATGCTTGCTGGAGAATTCCTTTGTGTCCTGAACCAGACAAAAAAGTTGTACTGGAGCACATGGGGAAAAAGTCTAATCCCAGCTAATCTACAAAGCAATAAATTTTGGCAGTAAAAAGGAATCCTGAAGCCACTCGCTCAAGTCAACTTCAGATCCAGACTTTTAGTTACTTAATGCAACTGGCAGAAACTGCAAAATTGATTGCCTTGATTAAAGAAGACTTTTTAATTCTGATTGGACCCCACTCTTGGATTATTTATAAGGCACTAAGAGAAGCAAAACTTTTTGATTCGGGGATTGGAGGATTACAATGATATGGGTTTAGAGACGCAGTGGGGGGACTGTGGTTAATGTTAGATCGTTAGATGTATGTTTTGATCTATTATCTGTAAGAAAAAAAGTTTGAAGACGTTCCTTTTTTTCCTCCTTTCTGACCTTTTCTATTTTCTTTGCTGATTTATGTTTTTCAAAATTATAGATAACAGATTAACAATAACAGAGTGGAAGGGACGGTCTCAGCGGAGTGGAAGGAAGGTCTCCTAGTCCAAGATAGATTGATAGATAGATGACAGGTGATAAGATGGATAAATGACAGATAGATGGATAATGATAGACATATAGATGATAGAGGTCTCCAAACTTGGCAACTTGTGGACTTCCAGAATTCTTCAGCCAGATGGGTGGAGCATTCTGGGAGTTGAAATCCACAAGTCTTAAAGTTGCCAAGTTTGGGGACTCCTGATACAAATGATAGATGATAGCCAGATGATAAGACATAGAGATGATAGATGATAGCTAGATGATAGATATATAGATAATAGACATGATAGGCAGACAGATAGATGATAGACAGGCATACTGACAGACAGACAGACAATAGAGAGATAGAAAGACAGAAACATAGATTGCTGTAGGAAGATGTAGGTAAATAGTGACTAGTCATAAATTGAGGACTACTTGTATGGTATGCAGGACCTGTAAAGTTTAGTAATTTTGGCTCTGTGTATTATGGTCATCCAGTCAGGGCCTTCCAATAAATCTCTTAATTGGATTTTCCACAATTTAAGTTATAAATCTTTGCAGTCCGGCAAATCCCTTACCTGAAAATTTGCATCCTTCCACAAACTGAAGAGAAACAGCTTTCTACGTTCCCTACAAACCCTTGGAAAAATCCCAAGCATTGGGATCATTTAAAAAGGGGGGGGAAAAAAAGATTAAAATCTCGTCCACATCGCTGTTCCTTCTTACCTCCCTCTGCCCTCAATTTCCTGATAGGTTTCAGTGCTCCTGCACCGAAGGCGTTTTCTCACGAGTCGCCCAAAACCCCCAGGCAGGTCAATCGAGTCAAGATGGCGGCCCGCAGGGTGTGAGGGAAAGCCGCCCCCCCCCCCCCCCCCCCCCCCCTCACACACACGAAGGAATCTCACAAAAAGCAGAAGCGATCCAGACGGGCTAGTAGTAACCCAAACACCACCATCTCTTTATTTGAAAGTTCGTATTTTTGTTTTTTCGTTTTTTTTTTTCTAAAAAAAGGTTAAAATACAACCACAAACTTTTCCAAAGGAAATTTCAATGAGGGACACACACTTGCGCGCACGCACGCACGCACGCACACCCACGCACACCCCCCACACACCAAAGAGAGCGCCAACCCTTTGTTCCCACCATGCCAGGATGAGGGCAACTTGGCGAGGAAACCACTAAAAAAAAAACGCTTCCGCGAAAAAACGTCTCCGGTGGAGTGGAAGACGGGGGGGGGAGGGGGGGGGCCTGCCTTCTCACCCCCCCCACACCCCCCCCCCCTGTCCACACAGTGTCCTCTCGTTGTGGGTTCCGTGTCCTGGATTGTGAGGGGATTCTTTGGCTGGAAAAATCAAAAGCCGAGAAAGGGGCGCCGAGGAGAGCCGCTCCTTCTCTTTGGGGCCAAGTCTGGAGCAACGCGGCGATTCTTGGTCAGTACATGACTTCGTAAACGGAGGCCTTCTTGTCCCCAGATCCGGTGACGATGAATTGGTCGTCTGTGGAAACGTCGCAACTGAGGACGGACGAGGTCTCTTTAGACTGCGGAGAGGAGGAGGAAGAATGGGAAGGTTACACAAAGGTGGAGAGAGAGACCCACTTCTTACTCATCACAATGGAGATTCACAGAAAGGTGTTTTAAAAATTGTTCTCCCAAGTTTTGCTGATATGGACTTCCTTCCTCTCCCCTCTCCTTTTTCCCTTTCCCTCCTTTCTTCCTTCTTCTTTCCTTCCTTCCTTCTGCTCCCATCAAAACAGTCTCTTCTACCCTCATCCTTCCTTCCCCTCCTTTCCTTTCTTTCCCTCCCTCTTTCTTTCTCTCCCATCCAAATATTTCCTTCTACCCTCATTCTTCCTTCCTTCCCCTTTCCTTCCTTCCCCTCCCTCCTTCCTTCTTTCCCACCCAAACGCTTCCTTCTACCCTCATCTTTCCTTCCTTCCCCTCCTTCCTTCCTTCCTTCCCCTTTTCCTCTTTCCTTTCCCTCCCTCCTTCCTTCTCTTTCATCCAAACACTTCCTTCTACCCCTTCTTTCCTTCCTTCCTCCCTCCCTCCCTTCCATGATAAGGTTAATATTTTGACTTTTCACCCAGTTCTCTTCTGCATATTATCAGAGTGTTTCCCTGAATATCAAGACTTGTTTCCAACCAGTCAATATCAGCAAAAAAACACAATTAGTGAAAACATCAGGGAGTTGACCTTGACTCGGAAAGCAGCTGTGCTTTTCTGTTGGATGCAAAACAGTTTTGTTGAGACCTTTTTTTCTACCGGATGTCTTTTGTTCTCTTCCTGCCTTGAATAATCCGAGTAAATGGATTGAGGGCATCGGAAGAAGTCCCTGCAACCCAACCGCTGGTTTGAGAGACTCTCAAGCAAACCTTCTCACAGCCTTTGATGCCATCTGATTTTTACAGGAATTATTACCACCATCCTACCCACAAAATACAGATAAGTCCTCAACTTCCGACCACAATCGTGCCCAAAACGGATGTCGCTGAGACATTTGTGAAGTGAGTTTTGTCTCATCTTACGACTTTTCTTGCCACGTCTCTTAAGTGAATCACTGCAGTTGTTAAACTAGTAACATGGTCATTAAGTGAATCTGGCTTCCTTGTTGATTTTGCTTATCAGAAAGTCACAAAAGGGGATCATATAACCTGGGACTCTGCAACCGTCATAAATATGAGTCAGTTGTCAAGCATCCGAATGCAAATCACATGACCATCGGGATACTGCGATGGTCATAACTCTGAAAAACGGTTATAAGTCTCTTTTTACAGTGCTGTTGTAACTTTGAATGGCCACTAAACAAACAGTTGTAAGTAGAGGACTACCTGTAGCCACAGACCTCGACTTACAACTGTACATTGAGCGACCATTCCAAGTTACATCGGCACTGAAAAAAATGACACGACCATTTTTCACAATTATAACCTTTGTGGCTTCCTCATGGTCATGTGATCAAAATTCAGCCGCTTTGGCTACTGACTCATATTTATGACGGTTGCAGGATCCCGGGGTCACGTGATCCCCTTTTGCGACCTTTTGGCTTTTTTAAATCAATAAACACGACTGCCACATTTAAAAATAGCTTTTTCATGAGCAGCGATATGGCCCTCCCCCTTTCCAATCTGCAGGATAAAAATGTAGAAGATGATATATTCAAATTTCAATTTAGTTTATTACAGTCATATAGACTAGAGACCGGAACAAATAAAAACACTCAGTAAATATACAATTAAAATTCTAGTATAAAATAATAAATAACAGCTAACATCGATGATAAAATCCAGTCTGTCAATTATACGTGGTCCAACTATACTAAAATTCCAATTCACAGGATAAAATGTAGAAGATTAAAAACGAACCAGTTACGGCTTTGCATCATTTTGGGAAGAGGGTTCAACGCTTACCTGGAATATGCTGGCTCCGTAAGGGGTTCGCCAGGCGTTTAGCAAATTATCCTTCCCGGTGCTGACAAACCATTTCCCTGTATGTGAGAGAAACGGAAGCAAATTTGTGGGTCTCTTCGAGGTCTGATCCTGGTCAGCTTTTTTCCAAGATTAGACAAACTCAGTTAGGGAATTTGTTTGAAACTAGCTATACGATGGTTCTGGGTAATCTAGGACAATATGCAGTAAAATCCATCAGTTAGAGCTGCGTTTTGCAAACTCCGCCATTTTAAGACAGGTGGACTTCAATGCCCAGAATTCCCCAGCCAGCTATGCTGGGAGTTGAAGTAGAATAGAATAGAATTAGAATAGAATAGAAATAATAGGAATAGAAATAATAGAAATAGGACAGAATAGAAATAGAATAGAAATAGAATAGAATAGAATAGAATTCTTTATTGGCCAAGTGCGATTGGACACACAAGAAATTTGTCTTTGATGCATAAACTCTCAGCATATATTTAAAAAATGCATTCATCAAGAATCGTAAGATATAACACTTAGTGATAGCCATAAGATACTAAATAAGCAATCAAATCATACTAGAAAACTAAATAAAACAATATAAATCATAGAGATAAAAGGAACAAGGCTATAGTCACAAGCGAGAGGAGATAAATAATAGGAAGGATGAGAAGAATAATTGTAATACAGTCTTAGTAAACCATTTAACAGTGTTGAGGGAATTAGTTGTTTAGCAGAATGATGGCATGGGGCAGGGAGAAACTGTCCTTATGTCTAGTTGTTATGTCTTGGTGTGCAGTGCCCTATAGCGTCGTTTTGAGGATAGAAGTGGAAAAACACAGAGTGAGTGCATCTTTTCGCAGGAACAGGCGTGTCAAGGGTGAAAGTCAACAGAGATTATAGTGTATGATAGTTTTAATTAGGATGTATACTATGATGTAAAAGAAAGGACTTGACATAACCAGTACATATCGACAACGTAAAATTGGAACTGTGATGAATATTAAGGAAAAATGCACAATAATTTAAAAAAAAATGATGAAAGGAGCCCCTTTAAGGAGAGACACCTACCACAGGAAGCGAACTTCAGGGAGAGGACGCAGCTCTCGTGGAGGTGCAGCTGGTACTTCTCCGATTTCGTCACGTGGAGGATTTCCACGTTGCTGCTCTCCATCCCCACTGCCAGCCACTCTCCCGTGGGGCAGTAGCCCAGGGAGAAGATCTGGAGAGAAAGGAGGGAGACGGATGAGAAGCGAGGGAGGGAGGGAAGGAAGGAAGGAGAGAGAAAGAGAAAGGAAGGAAGGAAGGAAGAAAAAGGAAAAATATGAAGGAAGGTAGGAAGGAAAGGAAGGGAAAGAAGGAAGGAAGAAAAAGAAAGATAGACAGAAAAGAAAGAAAAAGAAAGAAAAAAGGAAGGCAGGAAGGAAGGAAGGAAGGAAAGAAGGAAGAAAAGAGAAAGAAAGAAAGAAAGAAAGAAAGAAAGAAAGAAAGAAAGAAAGAAAGAAAGAAAGAAAGAAAGAAAGAAAGAAAGAAAAAGAAGGAAAAAGAAAGAAAAAGAAAGAGAAAGAAAGAAGGAAAAAGAAAGAAAGAAAGAAAGAAAGAAAGAAAGAAAGAAAGAAAGAAAGAAAGAAAGAAAGAAAGAAAGAAAGAAAGAAAAAGAAAGAAGGGAGGGAAGGAGGGAAGGAAGGGAGGAAAAAGAAAAGGAAGGAAAGAAAGAAAGAATAGAAGGAAGGAAGAAGGAAGAAAGAAAGGAAAAAGAATAGAAAGAAGGAAGGAAGAAAAAAGAATAGGAAGGAAGGTAAGAATGGAAGGAAGAAGAAAAAAGGAAAAAAGGGAAGGAAGAAAAAGAATAGAAAGGAAGGAAGAAGGAAAAGGAAAAAAGGAAGGTAGAAAGGTAGAAAGGAAAGGAAGGAAGGAAGGAAGGAAGGAAGGAAGGAAGGAAAAGTTGAAGGAAGGAATAGAGGGAGGGAGGAAGGAGAGAGAAAGAGAGGAAGGAAGGAAGGAAGGAAGGAAGGAAGGAAGGAAGGAAGGAAGAAGGAAGGAAGGAAAAGTTGAAGGAAGGAATAGAGGGAGGAAGGAAAGAAGGAGAGAGAAAGAGAGAAAGAAAGGAAGTGAAAAAAGAAAGAAAATGAAAGAGAAAGGAAGGAAGAAAAAGAAAGAAAGAAAGAAAGAAAGAAAGAAAGAAAGAAAGAAAGAAAGAAAGAAAGAAAGAAGAAAGAAAAGATGGGGATAGTTAAAGATTAAAGCTTTAAAGGGTTTGAGGGCCAGGATGGTGCATTTGAAACACACAAAGCAAAATTCACAAAGATTCTAGTCCTCATGATTGCAAAGGTAAAAGCAAGAGAAGGCTTCAAACTCAGTTCGAAGATTCTAGTCCTCATGGTGACCAAAACTTGATGAGGTTGCAATCCCACCGAAAGGCAAATAAAAGGCAGGATGGTTTTCATGCGAGACAAAGTTAACAAGAGCAGAAGGAAGGCGGAAGGCTGGCCTCCACTTTTACAACAGTTTCATTTAGTGACCGTTCCAAGTTACAATGACACTGGAGAAAAGGGACTTAGGACCATTTTTCACACTTGTGACCGTTGCAGCATCCTCAGGGCCATGTGACTGACATCCAGTTGTTGGACTGGTTCTTATTTATGACGGTCGCAGCGTCCCGGGGTCACGTAATCCCCTTTTGTGACCTTCTGAGAAGCAAACTCAACGGGGAAGTCAGATTCGCTTAACAACCGTGTGACTACTTTAACAACTGCAGGGACTTCACTTAGCAACTGTGACAAGTAAGGCCGTAAAATGGGTCAAATCCATTTGTCACTTCGCAACGGAAATCCTGTGGTCGTAAGTTGAGGACCACCTGCCTTTTTACAGACTTTCTGACATTAAATTCCACAAGTCCCCAATGCAACTGGGCCACCTTCTGAACTCCCCAACCCGGGTTTCCCCTCCTTTCTCCCAACTGACCTGGGAACTGAAGTCGTGTTGCTGCAGCTGCCGGCCTTCGCGCAGGTCCCAGCAACGGACGGTGTTGTCCAAACCGCCGGTCCAGAGTTTGGTGCCATCGTTGGAAATGTCAATGCAACTCGCCCCGTCCGTGTGACCCTGGAACTGTCTGGAGGGAGAGGAGAAGGCGGGGAGGGGGGGGAAGAAGACGAAGGGGGGAGGAAGAGGAGGAGGTGGAGAGGAGAAGAGGGAGAAGGGAAAGAGGAAGAAGAGGAGCAGGAAGAGAAGATGGGGGAGGGAAAAGAGAAGGAAGTGAAGAAACGTGGGAGGAAAAGAACAGAAGAGAAGGAAGAATAGGAGGAAGAGATGCAATGGAAAAAGAGAAGGAGGCGGTGAAAGAAGTAAAAAGAGAAGGAAGGAAAGTAAAAACATTGGAGGAGGAAAAGGAGGAAGAGACAGAATAGGAGAAAGAAGAATAAGAGCAGGAGGGGAGATGGAGAAATAGTAGGAAGAAGAGATGGAGGGAGAAGAGAAGCCGCGTAGGAGAAAGAGGGAAAAAGAAGAATGGAAGAGGAGGAAGAGAAAGATGAGGAGGAAGAGGGGAGAAGGAAGGAGGAGGAGGAAGAGGAAGAAGAGAAACAGCACGGAGGAGGATGAGAAGAAGAAAGGGAAGAAGAACAGGGGCAGGAAGAGAAGGAAGAGGGGAAAAAGAGGAGGAGGAAGGAGAAGAGAAGAAAAATGGAGGAAGAGGACGGAAAGGAGAATCATGAGCAAATATGTATATATACATACAGATGTAGAATTATCTTCTGGAACTCATTTACCAAACTCATACAAGTTTCTAGTCCTTATGGCCATGAAAGTGTACCTGAGTGCATTTCACAGCTATGCCTGCTAGAAATACCCAAACTAGAAAGAAATTGTCAATATTGGAGATAACCTATAAATAATTGGCAATCCTTTCGACGATTGTTTTTGGGCTATGGAACCGCCTTTTATGTTCGCTTGTGTGTCCTTTTCGTGGATACAATCCAGAAATATGGGTTGTGGCCCTGCCAGATTCAGACAGTGAGGAGGTTGGGGAGGAACCTGGGCCAGTCTTGGAGTCTGGGGAAGGCATCGGAGGTCGAGATGGGGCCAGGGCCGTCCGACAGTTATCAGCTGCCTTCGGAGTCATAGATCAGTGGGGCAGAAGAACAGCTGGAGCCTGTTTCCAGGTGTGCGCATGCGCAGAGCTGTCAGAAGAAGGGAACAGCTAAGGAACAAGGGTCGACTTGGGAGTAAAGGCTCAGGTGGACGGTGAATGGCCCCTCCCAGAGGGAATAAAGAGGAGCCCAAGGGGAGTGGGGTTTGCAAGAGACAATTAGTTCAACTCATTCGGGTGAAGATCTCTTCCTGACTCCTTGGCAAGCATTGTCTGCTGCAGCATGACGTTTGGAAGATATCAGCCTGGCAACTCTCCCAGCCTGATAAAGGTCTGTAATTGTGGAATCTCTTGAAAGACTGTTGGCTGGGACTTTGTTAGAGAGGAATTCACTGTAAAATTAAATAAAAGGGGTTTATCGGGATGAGGAGTCGGCTTCGTGCTGTTGGGGAAGCCTGGGTCAGAGCAATATTGAAACATTTCAATGATCTGCTTCAATTGCAATATTCAATCGAAACCACTCTCCCTGTCTGTTTTAAGTGGGGCCCCAAAGGTGAGAGGAGGACCGGCTAGCCAAAGTCTGTGACCAGCGGAAGCCCAGAATCGGCGCTTTCCCAGGCCAAGCGGTCCCTGCACCCCCTCGCTCCTTCGCCAGAGTCCTTACCGAACCAGGGTTTGGTTCTGCAGATCCCAGACCACGATGTTGCCGTCGCTGCAGCAGGAGAAGCAGACTTTGGCGTCGGGGCTGATGGCCAGGGCGTAGCAGGCCGGGGCGGAGGAGGTCAGTTCGGCCTTGATCCGGGGTGTGGGGGCCGCCAGGTCCCAGATGGACAAGGTGCTGGCTTCGCCCCCAACGATGAGGCTGTGGCCGTCGGGAAGAAGTTTGCAGGATCGGATGTAGTTGTCTCTGTTCTGGGAAGGAGAAGAGAAAAAAGTCAGGAAGGGGGAGAGAAGTCGTGGCATCGTCATCTTTTGCGACGAGGGGCAGGGGGTGGAATCGGAGGCCCCCAGAAATTTGGTGCCTGGGAAAGATTCCCACTCCTCTTTTCTTGAGCATCGGAGGAGATTGTAAAAGGAAAGTTCCCGGCTCCTTCGGTGAGGATTAAAAAGCAGGAGGGAAGGTAGGAGAGCGGTAAAACTAAGAGAGCCCAACTTTAAATCTAGATGTCAGCGTGAAGAATTGATGCTATAAAACACCATAAGTGTTTCTGGGGAGGATTAGCCCAGAGAGATTTAAGGCTAGGGAATTACCTGGGGTGGGTGGGTTTCCTTTCAGTTGGCTATGGAAGGGAAGGAGGGAGGGAGGGAGGGAGGGAGGAAAGGAAGGAAGGAAGAAGGGAGGAGATGGGAGATGGATGGATGGATGGATGGATGGATGGATGGAAGGAAGGAAGGGGGAGATGGGAAAACGAGGGAGGGAGGGTAGGGGAGAAGGAAGGAAGGAAGAAGGGGGAAGGAAGGTAAGGAAGAGGAAGGCATGGGGAGATGAGAGACAACGGGGAGAGGGAGGGGAAGGAAGGAAAGAAAGGAAAGAAGGAAGGAAGGGGAGCATGAGAGACCAACGAAGGAAGTAAAGAAGGAATGAATTAAGGAGAGAAGAATGGGGAGGGATGAGAGACGAACGAGGAAGGAAGGGAAGGAAGGAAGGAAGGAAGAGGAAGGAAGGAAGGAAGGGGGAGATGGAAGACAACAAGGAGGGAGGAAAGGAAGGAAGGAAGGAAGGGGGAGATGAGAGACAACGAGGGAGGGAAGGAAGGAAGGAAAGAAGGAAGGAAGGAAGGAAGGAAGGAAGGAAGGAAGGAAGGAAGGAAGGGGGAGATGAGAGACAACAAGGAGGGAAGGAAGGAAGAAGGAAGGAAGGAAGGAAGGAAGGAAGGAAGGAAGGAAGGAAGGAGATGGGAGACGACGAACAAGGAGGGAGGGAGGAAAGGAAGGAAGGAAAAAGGAAGGAAGGAGATGGGAGACAGAAGGAAGGAAGGGAAAGGGAGAGAACAAACAAGGGGAGGGGGATGGAGGAAAGGAAGGAAGGAAAAAGAAGGAAGGAGATGGGAGACGGAAGGAAGGTAGGAAGTAGAGAGAGAGAGAAGAGGGTGGGAGTAAAGGCAGAAGGGGGAGGCAAGGGAAGAAAAGAGAAGGAAGGAAAAAAGGAAAGAAAGGGAGGAAAAAAGGAAAGCAGAGGAGGAAAAGAGAAGGAAGAAGGGAAGGAAAAAGAGAGGGTAGGGAGGGCGGAAAGGGGAGAAGGGAATGGATGAAGGAAGAAAGGAAGGAAAGGGGAGAATGGAAAGAAGGGGAAGGGAAAAGACAGAAGTAAGGAGAAGGAGGGGAGGAAAAGAAAGTGACGGGGAAGGAGCATCATCAAATCCAACCAACCCCATGGTTTGCACCCGGCCACTCAGTGAGGCCCGCGCTTCGCTTACCAGGCAGTCCAGCTGGGCCACGGGGGTCTTGGTGCCCGGCTGCCCCACATCCCAGACCTTGACGCAGCCTTTGCCCCCCGTGTAGACGTGCTGGGTGGAATTGCTGATGGTGACGGCACAGACCACCTCGCCGTGGGAGAGCGTGTGGAGCTGGCGGGCGTGGCGAGGGATGCCAGAGCCAATCAGGGCGTCGGGAGGGAAGGGCACCGGCTGCATCTGCCCGTCAGCGCTTACGTGGAAGGAATAGGCCCTGGGTGGGAGGACAGACAAGGCTCACTTGCAACAGGCAGCCCGTAAAGGAGCCTGGGGAAGAGGGCTGCTCGAGCAGCGGCTGGCATGGGAGGCGAGATCAGATATGAAGCCAAGCTCTTTGAAGCTCTGAACTGCTGGTCTTGTTGATATTTCTCTCCATCTGGATCTCGGCTAAAATTCTTAAAATCCCCATCCCCCCGGCCCTGGCAACATGAAGAGCAGTTTAATAGTAGGAGAAGGGAAGAAGGAAGGGAAGAGGGAAAGCAAAGGAAGGGAAGAGAAAGGACGAGAGAAAGGAAAGGAAGGAAAGGGAAGAGGGAAGGGAAAGAAAGGAAAGCAGGAAGGGAAGGGAAGAAAAGAGGGAAGGAAAGAGAGAAGGAAAGAGGGAAGAGAAAGGAAGGGAAGAGGGAAAGGAAAGAAGGGAAGAAGGAAGGGAAGAGAGAAAGAAAAGGGAAGAGAAAAGGAAAGAAAGGAAGGGAAGAGGGAAAAGAAAGGGAAAAGAAGGGAAAAGCGAAAAGAAAGGAAAAGGGAAGGGAAGAGAGAAAGGAAGAAAAGAGGGAAGAGAGAAAGGAAGAAAAGAGGAAGAGAGAAGGAGGAAAGAGGGAAAGAAACAGGAAGGAAAGGAAGAAAGGAAAGTAAGGGAGAGGAAGCGAGAAACGGAAGGGAAGGAAAGGAAGGACAGAAGACAAGAAGGGAAAGGGGAAGGAGAGGGAAGGGGAGAAAAGAGGGAAGAGGGAAAGGAAGGGAAGAGGGAAAAGAAAGGAAAAGAAGGAAAAAGAAGGGAAGGGAAGAGGGAAGGGTGAGAAAAGAGGGAAGAGAGAAAGGAAGGGAACGAGACAAGAGAAGGGAGAAGGCAAAGAAAAGAAAGAGAGAAGGGAAGAAGGGAAGTTTGGGACTTTTGCCCTGCATCATGTCCAGGACCGCCATCTCGGAGGGGGGGGGGGGCTTGATTCGGACCCCCTGCTCTCCAAGGGGATGCACCAAGGAGCCATTGCTGAGCCTCCTGCTCACACTTACGGCTTGGCAGAAGACATGCCGGCTTGCATTCCCGCCGAAAGGCCGGAAGCCCTCAAATGCACGTGAGGATCATAAGCTACCTAGAAGGACAGAGGAACTTCGGTTAATACCAGGGAAGCCCCCCACCCTCCCCTGCCAGGGGGCCTCTCCTCCCCACAGACTCACCAAAGGGGAACGCCCGTAGCTGCCCGTCCCCACAACGGCGGCCCCATTCAGCTGGGGGGAGACCAGGTGCAACCCGGCGTAGGCTCCGGTGCCCACCATGTCGCCGTTGACTGAAACATGGGCGACGTTAAAAGCGGCCTGATAGGAGCTTTGGACGGTGAGTGGATTCCGAAGGCTCAAAGCTGAAACCGAAAGAGTTTCTTGTTCATTTTCCCCAACTGCTTCCAATTCACCCCAATTCTTTCTCAGTCTCAGCAACTTTAAAATGTATGGACTTCAACTCCCAAGATTCCCCAGCCCGCCAGGGGAATTCTGGGAGTTTAAATCCTCAGATCTGGGCTAAGGAATTCTGGGAGTTTTAAGTCTTCAGATCTGGGTTGAAGGATTCTGGGCTAAGGAATTCTGGGAGTTTTAAGTCTTTAGATGTGGGTTGAAAGATTCTGGGAATTTAAATCCTCAGATCTGGACCGAGGAATTCTGGAAGTTTTCAATCCTCAGATCTGGACTGAAGAATTCTGGGAGTTGAAGTCCACACCTCTTAAAATTGCTGAGCTTGGAGAAATTCAGTCTTAAAAGTAGGCCTGCATTACAATTTAACTCCCCTTTCTCTCTCCGCTCACTGGCCCAACCTTAAAAAAATAAATAAGCTGCGAATTACACACTCTAAGCCAATTAACATTCTGGCCAACCACTTTAGCCTGTCACTAATTTTTATGAGCTTATTGACAGGGGTGCTTTAAAACTGTCCTTTCATCAGTTTAGCATCTCCCTTCAGATAACCTTGGTCCTCCATTTTATTTTTTTTATTGCCTTCTTAACAGCCCTACAGTGGTGACTTCCTGCCACAAATGCTTTTCTCCTCACACCCGCACAAAAAACAACAACCCTTCTTTGCAACTCTTCTTGGTTAATCCAATGGGAATGGTTTTAAAGTTTCTAGTCCTTATGATGGATGCAGACATTTCTGAAACAGGACCAGGACAATTTTTCATTACTGGCTGTTTTTAAAACAACGAACTATTAAAAGGACAAATAGATTTATCTTCATCGAACTGATGCCCAGAAAACCGAAGCCTTTTTTCAGTCCATATGGCAAAAAGAACAAAAGGAACCCAGAAATGTTATTAAATAATTAATCTTTCGTACATTTTTTCACTTTTTTTCTGAGTTCTCCAGACTTCAGGGTTATTATTTTTTGTTGTAGTTGCTCAAAACAGTAAATTTCCTCTTCACCCAGGGGGTGGTATGAAAATTTGCCCTCTTTTTGTGAGATTTGTTATACTGCTGACTCCACAACTATTCATGCCTCATTCTAGCTTCTTTTAAGAATTCACACAGCAATCATACCTTTCATTTTTTTAAAAAAAAGCTGTTTAGAAAACTGAAGTTAGAAAGGGGTTAGGCTGAGGTGGAGACATTCCTCTGATCCTAAAATTTTACATTTGTTTTTCATGCAACTCCTACCCCCAGCCTGCAGTTAGAAAGCTAGTAAGTGTGTGCTAATTTTCTCAATGAGGGGAAAGGCCTACTAAAAAAATGTAGCAAAGTGTAATCATCCCCTAAACCCGATTCTATCACTTCCAGCATCCCTTTTTACCACCTTCATTACCAGAGTGATTCTGGGAGCGGTGTGGTGGCCGAAAGGTGGAGCTCTCGCCTCACAATCAGGAGGCTGTGAGTTCGATCCTGGCTAGAGGCAGGTATTTATTTCTCTCTCTGGGCACACTGAGAATATATCTGCCGAACAAAACTCCTCATCGGCAACAGGAAAGGCCTCCGGCCATTAAAACACTCTCTCAGACTCCACCCCACAAAGGATTTATGGGTTCATTAAAGGAAGATGATTACCGAGCGACTCCACCGTCTGCTTCGTTACTCCTGGGCGGAACTGGGAGAGGGTGCCAGAAGATCCGGGCATGGTTCCTTCGCCTTGGGAATTCGGGGTGTTGGATTTCAAACCGGGGGTGACTGCTTTCTCTACCTGCAAAATGCAGCTTATATGTTTACATGAAAATAGAAAACCTAATACAGCGATTATTTATTTTCTATTTGACACCTCGTCTTTTCCCTGGGCAACACCGATCCTCAAAAACGATTTGCATTTCTTCCTGTCGTGTTTTTGCTTGTATTTTGTGGCTTTTAATATTAAAGCCTAGCATCATCAGGATCATCAGCTGGAACGTCAGAAGCGACAGAACGAACAAGTGAGAGCGATTTTGACAAAACTTACCGCCTTCCTGCATCATCATCAAACTAAATCAAATTTGTGTGATCAAATTTGAATTTACTGGCCAGAAGCCGGCTGGGACGGTCACAAAGGGTGCTTCATCACTGGAGGTTTTTAAGAAGAGACTGGACAGCTGCTTGTCTGAAATGGCATAAGGTCTCCTTCTTGAGCAGGGGGCTGGACTAGAAGACCTCCGAGGTCCCTTCCAGCTCTATCCTGATGGATTGATAACTGACATGACCCTAGGACACTGCAATTGTTTTAAATACGTACCGGCTTCCCAGTGCACAAATTTTGATCAAGTGACTGTGGGGTTGCTGCAACGGTCGTAAGTGTGAGGACCAGACAGAAGTCTATTTTTTTTTTTTTTTAAGGCTATCGTGGCTTCAAACGATCATTAAAACAATGTTTGTAAGTTTAGGGCCACCTACAACAGGGGTGTCAAACTCAAGGCCCACGGGCCGTATCCGGCCAGTGGGGTGCTTAAAACTGGCCTGCAGGGCTGGTCTGAAAATAGCAAAGGACTGGCTCACGTGCCTCTGGCAGCCAAAACGGGGCATGGATGGGGGGACAGCGCACATAGCCCCCCCACACACACCCCATTTTCAGCCTGGAGAGCCCCCTGCAGCACTCTGCCTGCCAAAACAAGGTAAGAATGGAATGGAGTAGAATAGAAGAAATTAGAATAGAATAGAAATAGAATAGAACAGAATAGAAATAGAATGGAATGGAATAGAATAGAATGGAATAGAAAATACAATATAAAATAGAAGGAAGGGACCTTGGAGGTCTTCTAGTCCAACCCCCTGCCTAGGCAGGAAACCCTACACCAGACAAATGGTTATCCAACATCTTTTTTAAAACTTCCAATGTTGGACCATTTTACAACTTCTGGGAAGCAAGTTGTTCCACTGATTAATTGTTCTCTCAATCAGGAAGTTTCTCCTTAGTTCCCAGGTTGCTTCTCTCCTGGATTAGTTTCCACCCGTTGCTTCTTGTCCTGCCTTCAGAGGCTTTGGAGAATAGCTTGACTCCCTCTTCTTTTAGGGCAGCCCCTCAAATCTTAGAAGCCTGCTATCACATTACCCCTAGTCCTTCTCTTCATGAAACTAGATATACCCAGTTCCTGCAACCGTTCTTCCTATGTTTTAGCCTCCAATTATCTTTGTTGTTCTTCTCTGCACTCTTCCAAGAGCCTCAACATCTTTTTTCCATCGTGGCGATTATGGGGCGCACCCCATTTTGGCCAGCAATGTGCTGCAGGAGGCATCCGTCCTGTCCCATCTCCCTCCACCCCGGGCTGCAGGAGAACTATAATGCTGATGTGGCCCTCGAAGAAATCCAGTTTGACACCCCTAACTTATAAGATAGTGTTGCCATAGTGAGAAGGGCCGCAGACAATTGTGGTCACGGCTGTACCGTTGAAACGTGGGCGTTGAGACGTCCTTGGTAAAAATGCTTGGGAACCCACCGCTAGGAAAACAGCCTGTTTTTTTTTTTTTTCCAGAATGTGACCTTGAACGCAGCTTGCGTTTCAAAGAGGCCGAGATGAAGCTTTTATCCTTGCAATACAAATCCTCCATTTATCTGCGGAGAGATATACCACCGAGTGCAGAATCTGCCTCTGGAACCACATTTATCTCGTAAGGCCAGGAAAACAAAACAGCCTTCTCCAAATCTGTTACACAAGTGTTAAAATGCCCAAAAAGAGAGAGAGAGAGAGAGAAGAAAAGAAAGAAAGAAAGAAAGAAAGAAAGAAAGAAAGAAAGAAAGAAAGAAAGAAAGAAAGAGAGAGAGAGAGAGAGAGAGAGAGAGAGAGAGAGGGAGGGAGGGAGGGAGGGAGGGAGGGAGGGAGGGAGAGAGAGAGGAGAGAGAGAGAGAGAGAGAGAGAGAGAGAGAGAGAGAAAGAAAGAAAGAAAGAAAGAAAGAAAGAAAGAAAGAAAGAAAGAAAGAAAGAAAGAAAGAAAGAAAGAAAGAAAGAAAGAAAGAAAGAAAGAAAAGAAATAAATTGGGGGGGTCTGGGGGAGGAAAAATAAAACCCACCAACCTAAAAGCAGGAGAGGAAATTGATTTTCACCCAGGAACTGGAAGTTTGCCAAGAATGTTAAACAGGCATGGTGTAAAACCATTTTGATGATTTTGCTTTGGGTGCAATATATTTGATCGCTTTTGTTAAGTTTTTATTGTTTTTTTATTTTTTATTTTTATTTTTTGTTTTAAATATGGTTTTACATTGCGTAAGCTGCCTCATGTTGCCTTTGGGCGAATAGGAGGCAATATAAATTAAACAAATAGATAAATAGATAAATAAATACGGCTGGTCCTCAACTTACAACCACGATGGAGCCCCAAATTTATGTTGCTCGGGGAGACGTTTGTTATAAGTGAGTTTTGCACCGTGTTACCACTTTTCTCGCCACCGTTGTTAAGTGAAGCAGATAATCGGAGTTGGAAGGGACCTTGTAGGTCATCTAGTCCAACCCCCTGCCCAAGCAGGAGACCCTACACCATTTCTGACAGATAGGAGTCCAATCTCTTCTGGAAAGCTGCAGTGATCAACTGAGTAACCCTGGCTTCTCTGTTGATTTTGCTTGTCAGAAGGTCGCAAAAGGGGATCGTGTGACTCCGGGACACGGCAGCCCTCATAAATATGAATCAGTTGCCAAGCATCTGAATTTTGAATCACGTGACTAGGGGATACTGCAACGGTCGTAAGTGTGAAAAACAGTCTTTAAGTCCCTTTTTTTCAGTGCCGTTGTAACGTTGGATGGTCACTAAATAAACCATGTAGTGGCCCAC
Source organism: Bungarus multicinctus (assembly GCA_023653725.1). Taxonomy (NCBI): domain Eukaryota; kingdom Metazoa; phylum Chordata; class Lepidosauria; order Squamata; family Elapidae; genus Bungarus; species Bungarus multicinctus. Next base: position 162,972,848 of record CM042838.1, on the reverse strand, counting down.
ATATAGAAAAACTGAGCTACAACTGAATGTGTAAAAAGGAAACTACAAAAGCTACGTCGTAAGGCACGGTAGATAAAATCCAGGGGACAAAAAACACACAGTGAAATTTGAGTTGTTGCAAAACAGAACGAGAAGAACCGAAGGAAGGAAGAAGAGAAGGACGGAAGATGGGCAAGAAGGAAGAGGAGGAAGGACTGAAAGGGAAGAATGGGGAAGGGAAAGGGAAGAAGGGGAAAGGAAAAGGAAGGAGAAGGGAAGGAAAGAGGAAAGGGAAGGAAGAAGGAAGGGAAGGGAAGAAAAGGAAAAGGAAAGGAAAAAGGAAGAGAAGGGAAGGAAAAGGGAAGGGAAGGAAAGAAGGGGGAAGGGAAGAAAAGGAAAAAGAAAGGAAAAGGGAAGAGAAGGGAAGGGAAGAAGGGGAAAGGAAGGAAAGAAGGGGGAAGGGAAGAAAAGGAAAGGAAAAGGGAAGAGAAGGGAAGGAAAGAAAGGGAAGGGAAGGAAAGAAGGGGGAAGGGAAGAAAGGAAAAGGAAAGGAAAAAGGAAGAGAAGGGAAGGAAAGAAAGGGAAGGGAAGGAAAGAAGGGGGAAGGGAAGGAAGGGGAAGAAGGGGAAAGGAAAGGAAAAGGGAAGGGAAGGAAAGAAGGGGGAAGGGAAGGGAGGGGAAGGCAGGGGAAGAAGGGGAAAGGAAGTGGGATCTTCATAAACGGCTGTCCAAAATTTGGCATTCTCATTGCAGCAAAGCTTCAGTTTTGGAAGAAGGACAAGCTTTTTGGGGAATCTTGCCAGAGGAAGGGGGGAGGGTTGGCCAGGAGGTGTGTGTGTGTGTGTAGAAGTCCGACATGTCTTCAAATGTAGAAAACAGCAGCTGGCTTCCCCAAACTTTCCTGCAGCTGTTGGCGCTGCCGGTGCCAAAACCGGGCTCTGGAAAACCTCCGGAGTCCCAAGAGAGTCGTTTTGAGGGATGCCTCTCTCCAGCCCTGATGTTCGGGGAGGGATTCTGACAAACCCACATCCCTTCGCTCTTTGCAGGCCGATGGAGCAGAAAACAGCTGTTGCCTAAAGCCCTCCTAGCCTACCGTGCTACGAAATTGGCCGCTGCCGTACAGACAGTCCTCGAATTACGACAACGCGTTGGGCGACGAGTTACAACGGCACTGAAAAAAAGGAAAAGCGACTTCTGACCAGAGTTAGGGACCTTTTGCAGCGGCCCCTGCGATGAAGGGATCAAAATCTAGGCGCTTTGGCGATCGGTTTCTCTTTATGACCGTCGCTGGGTCCCCCAGGTCACGTTTTGCGATCGCTTGAAGATTCATTTAAGAGGGGAAGCCAGATTCAGTTAACTACCGTGTGTTTTCCGAAAATAAGGCCTACCCTGAAAATAAACCCTAGCCTGATTTTTAAGCATGTGTCTAATATAAACACTACTCCCAAAAATCAGCCCGAGTGGAGGCTGTCATCAGACCGGCAACGGGAAGGCATGGCCAGCGGAGTAGGCAGCGAACGCCCAGGGACCGGTGGAGAGAACGAGCCCAGCGGTAGCAGCTCTCCCATCGGCCATCACACTTGCCAACTCCTGTACGTGAAAAGGGGAAAAAAATACACCCCCCAAAAAATAAGTCCTGGTGCTTATTTTGGAGTCCTCTTCCCAAAAATGTAAGACCGGGTCTTATTTTGGGAGAAACATGGTAGGTAAAAGTAAAAAATAGGTAAACTCTTCATTTTTGTTAATGGGAGGGGAGGAAATTAGAATGTTTTGCGGCCTTTAAGCGCTGTTTGGCTAATGGATCAGTTGGTTTGGTCACCAGCTGCCTGGTTTGATGGCCTCACTTGGATCTAGATTATTGTTTCTCAACTCTTAAAACCTGTGAATTTCAACTCCCAGAATTCCCCAGCCAGCATGGAATTCTTGGGAGCTGAAGCCCACCCATCCGAAAGTTGCTGAGTTTGAAGAACATTGATGTAACGGAAGATCTAGATGTGAAAAACTACCTTCTCCAACTGGGAAACTGCGACCATCCTTAGATCAAAAGTCCCCAAATGCTAGAGAATTCCTGTAAGCCTGCCAGTCGGGCCAACGGGCCATCAACAGGCACATAGAGATAAACCACATCTACACACCATTCAAAAGGGACAGTAACAAAAACCAAAGAGGAAACAAAACGATCAAAACACCTTCCCACCAGCAAGCAACACCCAGATAAGCAGATAATAATTTTCCAGCTGAACTTCAGACCAACAATCAAGAAGTGAATAATATCCCAGTCAAAGAACTGCCAAATAAGCCAACAATACACAACAGCCTATCAAGGAATCACGAAGACCATCCCCACCAACATTAACAAGGCAAGCCACTAGATCAAGGTCTCCAAACTTGGCAAGTTTAAGACTTGTGGACTTCAACTCCCAATATTCTCCAGCAAGCATAGCTGGCTGAGGAATTCTGGAAGTTGAAGTCCACAAGTCTTAACCTTGCCAAGTTTGGGGAACCCTGGACTAGATTCTAGAATATAAAAAGAGAATAACCACACCCACTTCTAGCACTGATGATGTTACATAGTTGGTTGATGAAATGTCTAAAACAGGGGTCTTCAAAATTGACAGCTTTAAGATTTGTGGACTTCAACTCCCAGAATTCCTCCTCCAGTCATGTCAGCTCAGGAATTCTGGGAGTTGAAGTCCACAAGTCTTAAACTTGCCAAGGTTGAAGACCCTTGCTCTAAACAATCAAGCTTGGAGAGCACCAAGGACCTCCCAATCTTTCTCTCTTCCTTCCTTCTCTTCCTCTTCTTCCTCGTTCCTACACACTCCACTCCCTTCTAGCACTGATGACGTTACCTAGTTGGGTAATGAAATGTTTGCAAGAAAAACAACCAAGCTCAGGGAGCACCAAAGATCCCGCAATCCTCTTTTCCTTCCTTCCTTCCTTCCTTCTTTCCCTCCCTCCTCCAACACTTTACAAACCCCTCACCCCTCTAACACTGATGGCATTATCTAGTTTGGTAATGAAACATCTTCAAGAAAAACCATCAGAAAGAACCAAGGACTCTGTATCCTCCCCAAGCTGGTGCCCACCTCCCCCATGTGAATCCTGACCTTCCAACCTTCCCAGGCAGCAAGGACTTCTGGGAATTGTAGTCCCACAACATCTGGAAGGCACCGGACATAAATGGAAACTAATATCGAACAGGGATGCTATTGCACGATGTGGAAGGAAAGACAGCCCCTGCTGTCGGCGCATCTGCCTGGGGATGATGGAAGTTGTAGTCCACCCCCCCACACACACACCGGCACACCCAGGAGCCCATCCCTCCTGGTGACGTACTGTGGCCAGCTCCTTGGTGGGACGCGTTGGGGAGGCACTGCTGGAAGACGCCATGGATGTGGGGCTGTGGTGGCCCAGTTCTTTCCGATGTAGAGTGGCTTTATCGACCCCATTTTCTCGGGAGGAGAAGGACTGGACGCTGTGGGGCGAAGAAGGATCCTGTGGTAGAAGCCGGGACAAAGGTTAGGTTTTAAACTTCCTCCCTTGTTTTCTGCCCTCCTCCCCTCATATTTCATCGTTTCCCCCAGTGTTTTTCAACCTTGACCACTGTGGACGTCAGCTCCCAGAATGCCCTCAGCCCAACAAGGGAATTCTGGGAGTTGAAGTCCTCAGGTGTTCAAGCGACCTAGTTGGAGAAACACTGATTTATCCTGATTCATTGTGTTGTATTTGAATCCTTCCTCTTCTCCGAAAGCTGAAGGCGGCAGACACAGATAAATCTTGCCGGGTGCCTGTAACAACAACCCTGTGAGGTAGATTAGGCTGAGACACTGAGTGGAGGGCCCCAATGTCACCCACTGAACCCCTCAGGTTTGTTGATTTCTTTCCGGCCTAACCCCATTAAACAATAAAAGATCATCAAGTCCATCCCGCTTCCTACTGAAGGACAGGGGTCTCCAACTTGGGCGACTTGTGGGCTTCCAACTCCCAGAATTCCTCAGAGGCAGCCATTCTTCCCAGGAATTCTGGGAGTTGGAAGTCCACCATTCTAAAAAGCCGCCAAGGTTAGAGACTCCTGTTGGAAGGAGATAGTAAAGGTCATTTAAGTGCTCTTCCACACTGGCTGGGGAATCCTGGGAGTTGAAGTCCACAATACCTTAAAGTAGCCCACTTTGGAGAGAAAGGCTGCTTTAAAAGCCATTCCATCTCGCTTCAATATATAACCCACCCTCCCAGCTCCCCCTAAATTCACTGGTCTGTCCCCCTCCGTGTGCTAAAAGACCACCTTCCTGCCAGCTTTATTGCTCTTCAAAGCATATTTAGAACTCCCCTGCCTATCCCTGTGTGTGTGTGTGTTGTGGTTCGCAGGCAGTCGGTGCAGACTGCAGCGGAGTCGGACAGTGAGGAAGAAAAGGGACCAGTCTGGGAGTCTGGAAAGGACTTGGATGAGGGTCCCTGCGTCCGGTGCAGGGATGGGGCCAGGACCATCTGGGAATGGGGTGCTGCCTCTGGAGCCTCCGGAGTCTGGCAGCAGTAAGGCAGAGGAACAAAGGGAGCCTGTTCCCAGTGCGCGTGTGCACAGAGCTGCTAGAAGGAAAGAGCAGCTGAAGCAGAAAGGGCGACTCGGGAGTAAGGCTGGGAAGTGATTGCCCCTCCCATAAGGGATAAAAGTCAGACCTCAATGGTGACATCTTTGCAGGAAGCAAAGCAGTTCAATTAGATTCAGAGTCCTCCTTGAAGCTTTGTGTATTCTGGTTGGGGGGGGCTTTTTGGGGGTACTTTGGGTGTTTTCTGTTATAATTACTTTAGATACTTCTGTTTTTGGCAGCATTCCACAGCACTGACAGGTAAGCGTGCTTATCTTGAGGAACTGTTTATAATTAGTTCTGGCTGGGAATGCAAATAATTCCCAGCGTTGCAATAAAATAGGTTTTGCTTTTAAAATAAGTTTGCGTTTAAGTACGGGTGACGAAGCCTGGGTCAGAACTATATGTAACACACACCTCATCCACCACCAAGTTGTCTTCACTTTTCTCCCCGTCGCTGCCCTGAAAAAAATGAAAAGGGAGGGCAGAAAAAGAAATTTATTTCAGGGTGGGCGGGCGGGCGGGCGCGGGAAATGCAAACTGATGAGGGGACATTTGGCTTATTGGAGCAGAAGCTACAGTGCAGAGAAGCAACCTGCAAAAGAACAGCAAAGCTTTTATCCTCGACTTATAACCACAATTGGAACCGGAACTTCCTTGCCAGGCGATGCGGCCGTTAAGTGAGCCACACATGATTTTATGATCCTTTTTTGGTGTTTATCGAAACGCATCAGTTCTGAAATGAATCACACGGTTGCTGAGCGAACCTCTGTCAGTGTTAAGGGAATCACGTGGTCACTGAGCGGGAATCACCGCAGTTGTTAAGTGAATGATATGGTCATTAAGCGAAAGTGGCTCCCCCCCCCCCCCACTGTCTCTGCTTGTTGGAAAATGTCAGGGAAGGTTGCAAATGGCGATCATACGAACTGGGGACACCGCAACCATATCAAAAGCATTTCGTAAATATATATAATGTTAAATTTATGCTAGCTGCCAGACTGCCAAAATTTTGATTGTGTGACTATGGCAGGGGTCACCACCTTTTGGACCTAAGGACTACCAAACTCATAATTTTAATGCCCGCAGACCACTAGTTCTTGGGAGGGAGAGGGAGGGAGGGAGGAGGAGGGAGGGAGAGAGAGAGGTGGTGAGAGAGAAAGAAAGAGAGAGAGAGAGGGAGGGAAAGAGAGAGAGAGAGAGAGTATTCTGCAATCAGTATGAAAACGGGGTGAGGGATTTTCCTGCAGACTTTTTTGGGGATTTTCCCAGGTCTCTGTTTGCAGAGAACCTGAGAAAATCCAAAAAAAAGTCTGTAGGAAAATTCCCCACCCCATTTCCCTACTGATCGCAGAATACCATCTCTCTCTCTCTCTCTCTCTCTCTCTCACACACACACACACACACACATAGCCCCCTCATACTCTCTCTCTTTCCAAGGCAGCCATATTCCTAACCTGCTTCCCAGCTCCGTTTTCAGTGGGAGAGAGAGAGAGAGAGACTTTTGGCTTCATGCAAGGAAAGCAGCAGAAGTCTTCCTTTCTCTCCTGGCGGAGTTTGTGGGAGAGAAAGACTTTTGCTGCTTTCTTTGCATGCAGACAAAAGCAAAAGAAAGGAAGCAGCCTGGTGGCCAGGCAAGTTCCCCCCTTTCCCCCCTCCCTTCACTACCTCATGTTGTTTGCAATGCAAGCGATGCAAGCCTTGTGTTCCCACGGGCCACGTGGGCGGCACAGCCTTGTGTTCCTGTGCTGCTTGGATTAATTACTTGGGGGGGAGTGACATTTCTCTGCGGGCCACCAGTGAGCTACAGACCACCGGTTGGCAACCAATCAACTATGGGCATGCTGCGACAGTCCTAAGTAAGAGAACTGGTCATAAGTCACTATTTTTTTCAGTGCTGTTGTTAACGTCAGTTATTAAACAAGTAGTCCTTGACTTACAACAGTTCATTTAATGGCCATTCAAAGTTACAACGGCACTGAAACCCCTGACGTACAACCCTTTTTCACGCTTACAACCGTTGCAGCATCTCCACGGTCATGTCATGTGATCAAAATTGAGACACTTAGCAACTGACTCCTACTTACGATGGGTGCAGTGTTCCGGGGTCACATGATCTCCTTTGGCGACCTTCTGATAAGCAAAGTCAGCGAGGAACCCAGATTCACTTAACAACCGTGTTCCTAACAAACAACCGCGACGATTCACTTAGCAACTGTGGCAAAGAAAGGTCGTAAGATGGGGCAAAACCCATGGAACAACTGTCTCGCTTAGCGGCAGAAATCTTGGGTTCAATTGGGGTCGTTTAAGTCGAGGACTACCTGTACCTCCGTCTGGGCTACAAGTTTTAGAAGGGAGGAAAGATAGCCAGGTTTTCGTAGCAACGTTAGGCCAATCGATGACACAAACCAACTCTTTCAGCCACTTGCACAAAATCTGGATTGCAGAGAAGCAACTCAGTTCAGTGCTGGAATTCAAAATATTTTACTACCGGTTCTGGGGGGCTGCGGGCAGAGAGCTCTTAAACTGACAATTTTAAGCACGAAAACTTACCGTCAGAGCCTATCAGCTGAGCTACAAACAAAGGAAATATAGGACAGGAAAGGACAGGGCGAGGTGGATGGGGCCAACTTCTGACTGGCGCAACCGGATCGCTAGAACCGGTACAAACCGGCAGTATAATCACCACTGACTCAGTTCCACCCAACCCTCCTTCCCAAAGCCTGTTGGCTCCAAGAAGGGAAGCCACTCACGTAATCCGTGCCGTATTCTTTGTCCGTCTTCCTTTTTTTGCTACTGTTCAAGTAATCCGAAATGGCTCGCATCCTTTCTCCGTTTGACAGCATTAAAGAGCTCTGCAGGAGAGAAAGCCAATGTCAACTCATAAAATATTTCTATGGTCTTTTTAGAGTTGCCAATAGAAAGGGAGGGGGCAGCAGTGCGGCAGCTTGCAAACCGAAAGTGCATTCCATAAATGTTTTCAAAGATAGTAACTAGGTGACCGAATTTTCTACCGGGCAAAATTCTAACTGGACAGCACGATTGATGACTCTGGGCTATGGAGGTGTCCCATTGGAGGATATGAATTACGATACACCCAGAGGAGTGGGGGGTAAACCAGGGTCAAGGGTGACAATGAATTATATGTCTCAGAGTTGGCTACACCCAGGCAGTGCCGGACATGTTAACTCCCAATGAATCCTTTTTAAGTTTTGGAAGTTTGACTCAAGACTCATGATTTAAATGGAGGTAACTGCCGGAGCCCTGACAGCCAAAGGGACATAAAGTTCAGCAGCGTTCAGATAACACACTGTTTCTCCCCCCTCAAAAATTTACAGGCAGTGTCTGACTTATGACCACAATCGGCTCCAAGATTGCTAAGTAAGGTGGCTGTTAAGTGAACCACACCTGATTTTACAACCTATTTGCCCCACGGTTGTTAAGTGAATCACTTTAGCTGTTAAGTGAACCACGTGCTTGTAAAGGGAGCTGGCTTTGACTTGGCATGTTCGAATCTAGTTGGGGATCTCACAAATGGTGATCACAAGACCCCCGGGACATAAATCCCAAATATATATGATGATTTGCAAAGGGCCTGAATTTTGATCACGTCAAAATTCTGGGGATGCTGCAACGGTCGTAAGCGCGAGGAGCAGCTATAAGTCACTTTTTTCAGTGGGTTAGTGAACCACTAGCCTTGACTTACAAACCATGGTTGAGGATCCTCAAGTATCTATTGCCCTGTTTTAACTCTAGCCTAACCTGGTTATTCAGCAGAGGAAAAAAAAAAGAATAAGTCTATACAGGTTAGTCCTCGACTTACAACCACAACTGAGACCAAAATTTCTGTTGTTAAGGGAGACATTTGTTAAGTGAATTTTGCCCCGTTTTACGACCTTTCTTGCCACAGCTTTATTGCAGTAGATAACTAATTGTGATGACCTGGGACGTGGCACAAAAGCATCATAGTCAAATAAGCAAGAAGAGTCCCTTTATTATCTCCAACTTTGCCCCCAATATCCAGGTTCCCTTCGGCTGGAGAAAAACTCTCCCAGGAACAGCCTTTGACTGCAGAAAATTTAGTCCAAAACAAGGTTCACACAAACTGTAACTTAAAGGCCAAACAAACCAAACTGAAGTAATTAGCTGGACAGGGCAGAAGGAATTTCAGACTTGAAAGCACGGCAAAACTCATACAGTTGGGAAGACGCCAGGAACAGAGATAAGCCATGACAATACCCACGTTTGCTCCCAATAGTTTGTTGCGCGCAGCTTGCCTTTTTTATACAGTGTGTTCCCAGTTAGAATAGAATACTTTATTGGCCAAGTGTGATAGGACATAGAAGGAATTTGTCTTGGTGTAAATACTCTCAGTATACATAAAGAAGGAACATTCGTTGCAGCTAATGAAGGGAATCAGGGCCCTTTCCTCCCCTGTAAGCCAGGCAACCCACGTTGCTCCCTTCTCCGTTCCTCCCTGCGTGCCCTAGGATGAAGAGGGGATGGGCCTGGGTCTTCCTCCAAATTCCCTCTCCCTTGCTCTATCTCTCCCCTGCTCTGCCCAGCCAGACTTTGCCCTTCCCCAGTTTCTTCCACAGCCAACGGAGCCACTCCGTCAGCTGTTCGGCTTCCTCTTCCGAGTCAGATTCCGACAAGGGCATGACACTAATAGTAACATGGTTGTTAAATGAATCTGCCTTCAAACTGTTGACTTGTCTTGTCAGAAGGTCGCAAAAGGGGATCGTGTGACCTTGGAACATAGCAAGGGTCATAAGTGTGAATCAGCTGCCATTTTGATCACATGATCATAAGGAGGCTGCAAACGAAAGTGTGAAAAATTTAGACACCTCTGAACCGGAACTGGAAGAATAATGATTTCATTATGGGTGAGTTCCCTGGACATTCTGTATTAAGCTAATTGCGGATCAACGAGCTCATCCCTTATTTTAACAGGTGGTGTTTTGTTAATTTACACTTACTGTGTGGGGTGAATTGCTCCACTGAGCAACCAGGGTAAAGGTACAATTCTAGATTTACATGCTTGGGAAACATGTGGATTTAGGAGTGCAAAGGACTGGAGTGTGGATCAGATTGTGTGTGTGTGTGTGTGTTTTTTTTTTTTAATAGAATCTGTAAACCTTTGAAAGGTCAGTTTAAAGTTTAAAGCTTCTCCCACACAAGTTACTTTTGACTTAAGAGTAGCCTCTGGGAGATCAAACAGACAACTAGCAGGAAATGCACAGCCTAGCACATTGCTGCACAACTTGGGTGTTGTAGCTGTAACAAAGCAGAAAAAGCAAAAGAGAGTGAAGGAAAGGGGAGGGAAGAGAAAGAGGGGGAGGGAGAGGGAGGGAGGACGGAACAGGAAGGAAGGAAGGAAGGAAGGAAGGAAGGAAGGAAGGAAGGAAGGAGGGGGACATACATAATAGATCAAAAAACAAACAAAAGAATGAAAAAGTGGAGGAGAAAGGAATTGATGAAGAAGGGAAAGGGAAGAAAGAGGAAAGGGGAGGAGGAGGGGAATGGATGGGCAGGGAAGGGAAAGGGAAGGAAAGAGAAAGGATGGGGAAGGGAAGGGGAAGGGAAGGAAAAGGGAGGGAAAGGGAAGGGAAGAGGGGAAGGGAAAGGATGGAAGAGAGGGAAAGGAAAGGAAACAAAAGGAAAAGAAGAGAGGGAAGGGAAGGGAAGAGGGGAAGGGGAAGAGAAGGGATGGAAGAGAGGGAAAGGAAACAAAAGGAAAGGAAGAAAGGGGAAGGAAAGGAAAGAGGGAAAGGAAAAGAAGGGAAGTACAATGGGTAGTGAAGAGGAAAGAAAAGAGGGAAGGGAAAGGAAAGGAAGGGGGAGAAGAAGGGAAGGGGCAGGGAAGAAGACAGGAAGAGGCAAGGAAAGAGAAGGAGAAAGGGAAGGGAGAAAAAGAAAGATTTTATTTATTTATTTATTATTTATTAATTAATTAAGTTTATATACCGCCCCCTCTCCCAAGTTGGGACTCAGGGCGGTGTACAGCCCCAGCTAAAAACAATACAATTACAAATATAAAATTTAAAAATAGATTAAAATGAATTAAATAAAGGCTGAAAGATTAAAACTATAATAAAATGATAAAAACAGGGTAAAAAGTTACAAAAATTAAAACCATTCCAATGATTTATTCATTTATTGTTTGTTTATTTATTTATTTACTTGTTAGTTTTATGCTGCCCATCTCACTATCAAGCGAATCCAAGATGGAGAGCTTTTTTTTCCAAGCGCACCTTTAAATCCCTTTTCAAAAGCAAAGGTTTCCATCAAGGAACCCGGTAAAACAGACAAGACCGTCATCCTTTCCATATTTCATTCATGAAGTGGGTTTGTGTGTGTGTGTGTGTGTGTGGAAAGGCTGTGGGATGGAGCACCTCCGAACGGAAGGGGCTTGGACCCCCGAAGACCCCCGCCCTCTGCAACGGTAAAGCCAAGCCAAGCCAAGGTTCCTTCCTGGCTTACTTGCCCAGGCGGGGAAAAGAAAACGACGAACAAATTAGGGTGGGGCACTGTGTCTGAATGGGTGTCAGATGCAGGAGGCCTGTTTCCACCCACTGGGCTGGCCCTGGGGCCGGCAAGTCCTCGACTTACGACCATAACGGACGCAAGTAAGCGAAGGTCGTAAAATGGGTTAGATTGCACGACTGAGCTGCCGATTTTAGGATCTGTTTTTGCAGGGGTCGTTAAGCAAGCGATGCGGTCGTTAGGTGAACCAGTGATTTTTCTATGGTTTTGCTGAAAACCCGGAAATACCCATTTTCGGGAAAAGCCGTCATAAAACGTGATCACGGGGATGGGACGCTGTAAATGACTGTTACCAACTGCCCGAATTTCAGCCGTGTGACTGCCAGGTGGGAAGGGGGCGGCAATCATCCAAACTTTGAATCTTCTAAGAAACCCCAAGATAGGTCTGGTGTAATTTTGAATGGCCACTAAGTGATCAGTCACAATTCGAGGACTATCTGCATTTGCACCAAGACAAATTCCTTGTGTGTCCAATCACACTTGGCCAATAAAAGAATTCTATTCTACTCTATTCTATTCTACTCTATTCTTATTCCATTCCCTTCCATATTTTCTATTCTATTCTATTTCTTTTCTATTCTATCCCTCCCCCATCTATTCTATTCTATTCTATTCTATTCTATTCTATTCTATTCGTATTCCATTCCACACCTATTCCTATTATTTTTATTTATTTATTTATTAAAATTTATATACCGCCCTTCTCCCGAAGGACTCAGGGCGGTGCACAGCCTACTAAACCCCCCCCACACACACACACATAACAATTAAAATAGAATTAAATAAGGGCTATAACCGAATCTAAAATCCCAAACTTAAAATTCAATACATTAAACCCCATTAAAATTAATTTAGGATCAGCCCAGGCCGGCCTGCTCATTCCCATTCCCATTCCATTTGTTCTATTCTATTCTATTCTATTCTATTCTATTCTATTCTATTCTATTCTATCCCATTCCATTATTATTCCATTCCACACCTACTCCTTTTATTCCCATTCCTATTCTATTCTATCTGAACCCCTAATTTTAGCCACATCCAACAGAGCCACTGTTTGGTTTCTAATTCAGAATTCTGATCTGAGTTAGAAAAACCAGGCTGGGCATTTGCAAGACCCCCAAAAGCCTAAAACCCAAATCCACCTTATTGTATTGTTTGGATAGGAAAGGAACTTGGACAATGTTGTTAAGTGAATCAGGTGGTCGTTAAGTGAATCCAACTCCCCCCCCCATTGACTTTGCTTGCCAGAAGCCGACTCGGAAGGTTGCAAATGGGCCCCCAGCACGAGGCAACCTTCATAACTGCAGGTAGTTCTCAACTGACAGCAGTTCATTTAGTGAACGTTCCAAGTTACGATGGCACGGAAAAATGGGACTTATGACCATTTCTCACAGTTACGACCCTTGCAGCATCCCCATGATCAAAATTCAGATGCTTGGTAACGGATTCATACTTACGACCATTGCTGTGTCCCAAGGTCATGTGATTCCCTTTTACGACCACCTGACAAGCAAAGTCAATGGGGGAAGCCAGATTCGCTTAACAACCGGGTTACTCACTTATCCACTGCAGGGATTAACTTAACAACCTGAGGCAAGAAAGGTCATAAAACGGGGCAAACTTCACTTAACAAATGCCTCACTTAAACAACAGAAACTCTGAGCTCCCTGGTGGCCATATATCGAGGACTAGCTGTCAGTTGCCAAGAAATCACCCCAAATTTTGATCCTGTGACTGTGGGGATGCTGCTTGGGTTGTAAGTGCGAGGACCAGGGGCAAGTCACTTATGTCAGTGCTGGTGTATGACTTCGAATGGCCCCTAAATGAAAGGCTGGAACTCGAGCCTCCCAACCCATATCTTCCCAACAGCTGGAAGAGGCAGCCACAAAGAGATTTAAGCTCTGTTCCTCCTTACCTGAAATCTAATTTTCTATTCTTCATTCGGATTCTATTTAGATGGATGAATGTGTGCTGTGTATGTGTACGGAGTGTGTCTGTGTGTGCCATGTTTCCCCGAAAATAAGACCCTGCCTTATATTTTTTTTTGCCACCAAAAGAAGGCACCAGGTCTTATTTTCGGGGGATGTCATCCACTGACTGACCTCACTTGTGCAGATCACCTCAACCTCCTTTTCGCGATCAGAGGCCTTCAGGAATTTCTGCAGCCAGCAAGTCTTTCTTGAAGGCCTCTGCAGCCAATAACAGAGCTCTGGATCGATCCGGAGTTTTGTTATCAGCCACAGAGGCCTTCAGGAAAGCCTTGCCGGGCTGCAGAAGAAATGAACCAGTAAGGCAGGGGTCGGGGTGTGCAGGCCTGGCTACAACTGTCCAAAGGTAAGTAGCAGGGTAACTCCACACACACACACACACCAATCCCCACCCTAGCTTAATTTTTAATCGTGCGCTCTGGAGTGGGTGGGATCTTTATTAGGGCTTATTTTGGGGGTAGGGCTTATATTGGATGCAGGTGTAAAAATCAAGGTAGGATTTACTTTCAGGGTAGGTCGTATTTTTGGGAAAACAGAATATATATGTGTGTGTGCATGTATGTGTGTCTATCTATCTATCTATCTCTGTCTGTATATCTATCTATCTATCTATCTATCTATCTATCTATCTATCTATCTATCTATCTATCTAGGTCTGTCTATCTCTCTATCTCTCTATCTATCTATCTATCTCTGTCTGTATATCTATCTATCTATCTATGTATCTATCTATCTATCTATCTATCTATCTAGGTCTGTCTATCTCTCTATCTATCTATCTATCTATCTCTGTCTGTATATCTATCTATCTATCTATCTATCTATCTATCTATCTATCTATCTATCTATCTATCTATCTATCTATCTCTGTCTGTCTATCTATCTATCTATCTATCTAGGTCTGTCTATCTATCTATCTATCTATCTATCTATCTATCTATCTCTATCTATCTATCTATCTATCTATCTATCTATCTATCTATCTATCTATCTATCTATCTATCTATCTATCTATCTATCTATCTATCTATCCTTTTGAGCAGGCAACAGAATTTCATTTTTAATGTGTGCCAGTGTGCTCACAGTAAAAAAAAAAAAAAAGACAATAAAAGTTATCTAATCTAAATTTAATTATACCCCAAAGGGGCATTTCCCCTCTCCTGCCATTCTCCTTCCTGCTTATTTCCAAGACAAAAAGGAAATCCCCCCCCCCCCAAGGAAAGCACTGATCGTTGTTTCTCCTTTTCCTGATTTTGTCTTCTCGCTTTGATTGGCGAGGAAAAATTCTGCACTGGATTGATGAATATGTCAACCCCGAGTGTACACGTTTTCGGAGGGAGCCTCCGAGTCGAGAAACCTGGTTGGGGTGGATGGGGGGTGGGGGTGCTTAGCCTGCAGAATCTGGTCCAGAAAGAACCCCAATTATTTGCATTCAGGACCAAAAAAACCCCAGGGAAATCTCAAATTGTCAGATTTTTGTGCAAGCATCTTGGTCCTTATTCCTTGATTGTCCCTAATTATTTGCATTAAGATGCAAAAAAAAAATCCCCCAGCAAATTTCAAATTGTCAGATTTTTGTGCAAGCATCTTGGTCCTTATTCCTTGATTGTCCCTAATTATTTGCATTAAGATGCAAAAAACCACCCAGCAAATTTCAAATTTTTGTGCAAGCGCCTTGTTCCTTATTCCTGGATTGTCTCGTGCAAGTATCATCCTACTTACATCTTCATCTGAGCCTTTGTAATATATATATATATATATATTATAAAGGCTAATATATAAATAAATAAAACTCCATTGGAGATAAACAGCCTTTTCCTATTCTCTTTGGTTCAGAGCCTCTCTTCCCTGCTGGGGGCTAGGCGGAAGGAGAAACCATTGGGAGGGGCAGGGTGCAGAGAAAGAAAGGAGGGAGGGGGAAGCAAAGATACTTACTGGCCCGGGGTCTCTCTCTGTCGCCATGGCAACAAGGAACGGCAACAAGGCAAGAAGAGAAGGGTTTTAGTATCAAAACACCAAAAATGCCACTCATCCAGGCCTGCAACTGTACATAAAAACACCCTCCCACAACGGTACAAAAATGTGAAAATTAAATTATCACGGGGTTGCACTTCTCCGCCTCTTTAGTCGGAGGAGGTTGGGTGGGTGGTTCAAGGGCATTTGGGAAGGAGGAGCCCCCTCCCCCACAAATTGATGCATTCCCCCCCCCCCTTATTCCTTGTCAAAATTGCACCCCTAAAATTATTCATACTGGAAGGCTGGCATTCGTCTCGGGCCAGCAATAAGTGGGATCGGGTGAGTAGTAAGGAAGAGCGCTCTGAATTCTCTTCTCCCCAACCGCTGGCACAGGTAAGCCTTGGCAGCCCATAATCTTAGAAATATGAGTAGTCCACGACTTACGACCGGGAAAATTTGTCGCTATACGGGGCAGCCGCAAAGCGAAGCATCGTGGGGCTGTATCTGATTTTATGGGCTTTTTTTGGGGTGTTCAGCAAAGTTATGATCTCTTTTTCTTTGCTGTTAAGTCTGATTACGGGAATCACGGCGGTCGTTAAGTGAGACGTCACACTGTAATGATTTGCAACCTTCCCTGTCAGCTTTCCCCATTGGATTTGCTTGCCAGAAATAAGCTGGAAAGGTCACGAGTGGCGATCACATGACTCCAGGACGCTGCAACCGACATACGTGCCAAAGACTGGTCATATGTTAATTTTGTTGGCTGCCAGTTTTAACTTCGAAAGGTCTCTAATTGAATGGTCGTAAGTCGAGGACTACCTGTAGCTACGTTGCAAATTGTCCATTAGTAAATTACCTAACACGAGCTAAATCAGAGGTGCCTAACCTCGGCGACGAAGACATGGGAGACTTCAATTCCCAGAATTCCCCAATTCCCGGAATTCTGGCTTAGGGAATTCTGGGAGTTGAAGTCCCGAAGTCTTAAAAGTTGGGCACCCTTGAGATAAATACACTGAATGAAATAAATAAATTGAGCAAGTAACAGCAGACTCAAACAGCTATCTAGCCAACTGCTCCACATCTATACCTCTTTTACTTTTAGGAACTTTTTTTTCGCCTATTACCCCATTTCTAAATTTTGATTGGGAGCCCCCAAATTCCCACCTTATAAAGCGCATTTCACAGGGAATGCACACAAGCAAAACAGACTTTGTAAGATCGGTGCATTCTTTCAAACCGACTCAAAACACCAAGACTGTGTTCCTCAAACCTGGCAACTTTAAGGTATGCGGATTTCAACGTCCAGAATTCCCAAACCAGCATGATTTTTCCTCCCAATATCAAACAATGTGAGCTAGTCACCTTCTTGGCAGAATCGTTTTAAACTAGACATTCAATGTTTCTGCACAACTAGGGGAACCACAATAAAAGCCCACGAGTTACAGCAATGTTTCTCAAACAGGGCAGCTTTTAAAGACATTTTTAAGAATTATTCAGGGACATGAAATTTATGAATGCTGGCAAGGGAATTCTGGGAGTTGAAGTCCACAAACAATGGCTAGAGAATTCTGGGAGCTGTGTCTACAAATGCTAGCTAGGGAATTCTGGGAGTTGAAGTCCACAAACTGTGGCTAGAGAATTCTGGGAGTTGAAGTCCACAAATGCTGGTGAGGGAATTCTGGGAGTTGTGTCTACAAATGCTAGCTAGGGAATTCTGGGAGTTGAAGTCCACAAACAATGGCTAGAGAATTCTGGGAGTTTGAAGTCCACAAATGCTGGTGAGGGAATTCTGGGAGTTGTGTCTACAAATGCTAGCTAGGGAATTCTGGGAGTTGAAGTCCACAAACAATGGCTAGAGAATTCTGGGAGTTGAAGTCCACAAATGCTGGTGAGGGAATTCTGGGAGTTGTGTCTACAAATGCTAGCTAGGGAATTCTAGGAATTGAAGTTCACAAACTGTGGCTAGAGAATTTTGGGAGTTGTGTCCACAAATGTTAGCTAGGGGATTCTGGGAATTGAAATCCACACATGCTCACTGGAGAATTCTGGGAATTGAAATCTGCACACCTTAAAGTTGCCAGGGTTGTCCTGCTAGACCCAGCCTTCCCCTGCCTCCCCCATTTAAGCAAATTTGATCGATCAGGAAAATTTGATCGATCATAGCTCACTCTCAAAGAACGAAGAACCAAGATTATCTGGAGGAACCTACCTCGGTCGGCATCGAGAAGCCCTCGGTCATCCTTGGCGACCAGGTGGGCCTTGCGCCCCCAATGCTCCTGACAGAGCCAGCAGCCCAGAAGCGCTTCCGAGGCTGGCCAGGCTGGCCGACTGGACGCCGGAAGGGTGAGGGGTCAGCGGGATGGGGGGCGCGTGATGGGAGAGGTGTTGAGCTTGGAGCTGATGCTGGGGAGACAGAAAGGAATTAAAGAGCCTTAGAGATCGACCAACCATGGGTTTTTGTATCGTTTAGAGAAACACTGTTGGTTCTATGTTTGCATTTTAACCTTTTGAAGTTTTCCTTTAGTATTTATTTGATTTCTTAAATCCTGCCTTTGTAACTAACTCAAGGCAGCTAACATACCTAATAATCCTTCTTTCTCCTAATTTCCCAACAACAATCACCCTGTGAGGTGGTTGGGCTGTAAGTGAGGGACTAGAACTCACTGTCTCCCAGTGATTGGCCCAGTCACCCAATTGGCTTTTGTGCTTAAAGTAGGACTAGAATTCATTGTCTCCCAGTAATTGGCCCAGAACCACCCAGCTGGCTTTTGTGCTTAAGGTAGGACTAGAATTCATTGTCTCCCAATAATTGGCCCAGAGTCACCCAGCTGGCTTTTGTGCTTAAGATAGGACTAAAATATCTACAGACCCCTCACATCCTGGACATAAACTGTTTCAACTCCTTCCCTCAAAATGGCACTATAGAGCACTGCACACCAGAACAACTAGAAACAAGAACAGTTTTTTCCCGAACGCCATCACTCTGCTACACAAATAATTCCCTCAACTCTATTCAACTATTACAAAGTCTGCACTACTATTACTGCTAATCTTCTCATCTCTCCTTATCACCCATCCCCTCCCACTTGTGATTGCAGGACTGTAACTTTATCCCTTGTATCCTTACGATTTATACTGACTGTTTCCTAGTATGATTTGATTGTTGATTGTACCCTATGACTATCATTAAGTGTTGTACGTTATGATTCTTGATTTTTAACGAATGTATCTTTTCTTTATGTATACTGAGAGTATTTACACCAAGACAAATTCCTTGTGTGTCCAATCACACTTGGCCAATAAAGTATTCTATACTATTCTATTCTAATTCACTGTCTCCCAGTGATTGTGGCCCAGAGTCACCCAGCTGGCTTTTGTGCTTAAGGTAGGACTAGAATTCACTGTCTCCCAGTGACTGGCCCAGAGTCACCCCGCTGGCTTTTGTGCCTAAGGCAGGACTGGTACTCACCGTCTCCTGGTTTCTAGGCCAGCACCTGAACCATTGTACCAAACTGTCTTCTTATCTAATATTTGAGACTTTAGCGCTGGCTTTTAATCCTTTTTATTTTTAATGATGTCTTCACCATTGGACATTTTGGCAAGCCGTTCCTTGACCTATGACCACAATTGGGATCAGGACATCCATTGCTAAGCAAGACGGTTGTTAAGTGAGTCAAACCGGAGTTTCTGACTTTTTTCATAGTTCAGTGCATCCCCGCAGTCGTTCAGTTAGTGACATGGTTGCTAAGTGAATCTGGCTCCCCCGTTGACTTTGGTTGTCATAAGGTCACAAAAGGGGATCGCACACCTCAGGACACAGCAATGGTCATAACTATGAACTATGAACCAGTTGCCAAGCATCCAGATTTTGATCACGGGGATGCTGCAAAGGTCGTAACTATGGAAAACGTCGTAAGTTCCTTTATTTTCAGTGCCGTTATAACTTCGAACAATCACTAAATGAACTGTTGTAAGTGGGGAACTCCCTATAATGAATCCTTGTATTTATTACCTTTGCAGGTTGATAAATGGAAAAAAATCCTAAGGAACGTAAGATACGGTTTCTCATAGTAACCGTTTCACACTTAATAACTGAACCGAGTCCCAATTCTGGTTGCTAAACGAGGACTGTAACGAACTGAATATATACACACTAACTCGATACCCGTGCTTCGCTACGAAACTATGTGGTCAGGCTTAGTTTTGGGGGAGGAAAATAAGAGGGAAAAAATCTGCCTCTACCTACCAGCATCCATCGATATTCATCTGGCTAGCGTCCTGTCAGTGTGTGAGAGAGTTGAGGGCTGTTTGGAAACCCAAACAGTATTTGCTGTGTGTGCAAGAAGGAGACAGCAAGGAGCCTGGGCTTGGCTTAGCTCAACTGATCTGACCTAAAGCTGATTGCTGCTCTGAAACTGAACCTCCTCTCCTCTGCTTGTGCTTTGCATTTGGAAGAGATTTCTTTTCAGGTGGGGAGGGGGAGTAGAACTCCTTAGCATCAGAGCGTGTTAATAATACAGGAAATACTCTCTGATGGTCATTTCAAAAAATCCTTTCTTAGTGAGCACCTAGAAGCCAAGAATGCCAAATTTCAAGTTTGTGGGCTTTACAGTTCTGGAGATTTTGTGATGACGCATGAGTGGACTTTTGCTTTTATATATATAAAAGAAGAAAATTGTGACTGAATATACACAATACAAAAAAAGGGGAAAGGAATATCGTGGCGCACTACAAATACCCCCCCCCCCGGCACAACTGCGTGTGCCTCACGCCAGTTGAAAAACGCAGCCCTGTTTGCATGGAGCCACAGCTTGGTTTTAATGCATCCCCTTTTATGGTTTATATCAGTTATTGCTACATTAATTTTTATTAATTAGATATTAGCTGCTAGGAGCCTTGGCAGCTGAATGGAAAGCAGAGATGGGCTGGTAGAAAGATAAAGGGACAGATTGTCAGCAATCCCTTCAACGGCTGATTATCTGAGCAAGGAAGCGTCCCCAGAGATTTCTGCAGGGTGGGTGGTTAAAAGAAAAAAGAAAAAAATACAACCGATCCTTCAACCTTACAATAGATCCCTCCCAAAAGGTACAGGCTGTCCTCCACGTTTTGGGCTCCGCAATGGAGCCCAAAACGTATGTCTGTTAAGTGAGGCATTTGTTAAGAGAGTTTGCTCCGTTTCAATTACTGTCCTCGCCACCTTCGTTAAGTGAATCGGTGCAGTGCTTCAATTAGTAACACGGTCGTTAAGTGAATCTGGCTTCTCCCTCCCCCCTTGACTTTTCCTTTGGAGAAGGTCATATGACTCCGGGACATTGCGAGCCATCATAAATGTGAGTCAGTTTGTCAAGTGAACTAAACAACTGTGTTGTTTCTCCGTTGTCATATAATGCAGGGGTCTCCAACCTTGGCAACTCTTAAGACCTGTGGACTTCAACTCCCAGAATTCCTCAGCAGGCAAAAATCCCTGCAGTATATGACACGGAGAAACGTGTGGACTTCAACTCCCAGAATTCCTCAGCAGGCAAAAATCCCTGCATTATATGAGACGGAGAAACGTGTGGACTTCAACTCCCAGAATTCCTCAGCAGGCAAAGACTCCTGCCTTATATGACACGGAGAAACTTGTGGACTTCAACTCCCAGAATTCCTCAGCAGGCAAAAATCCCTGCAGTATATGACACGGAGAAACGTGTGGACTTCAACTCCCAGAATTCCTCAGCAGGCAAAAATCCCTGCAGTATATGACACGGAGAAACGTGTGGACTTCAACTCCCAGAATTCCTCAGCAGGCAAAAATCCTTGCATTATATGAGACGGAGAAACGTGTGGACTTCAACTCCCAGAATTCCTCAGCAGGCAAAAATCCCTGCATTATATGAGACGGAGAAACTTGTGGACTTCAACTCCCAGAATTCCTCAGCAGGCAAAAATCCCTGCATTATATGAGATGGAGAAACGTGTGGACTTCAACTCCCAGAATTCCTCAGCCAGCTGGCTGAGGAATTCTGGGAGTTGAAGTCCACAAGTCTTAAATTTGCAAAGGTTGGAGGCCCCTGATATAATGTAAATGCGTAATTTTGCATTTATTTATTTATTTATTTATTTATTTATTTGTTTGTTTGTTTTAGTTGTGTTTATGTCATGTATATTGGAGGTAGTGACCCTATTGGGAGCTCTAGGGAACAAAATTTCATTTTCATCCATGCCAATTAGTGTACATTCAACAGCAATAAGCACTTAAAATTATATACTGCTTTCTCAGTGCTTTACAGCCCTCTCTAGGCGGTTTACAGAGTCAGCCTCTTGCCCCCCCCAAAATCTGGGTCCTCGCTTTACCCACCTCGGAAGGACGGAAGGCTGAGGCAACCTTGAGCCTGGTGGGATTTGAACTGCCGAATTGCAGGCAGCCGGCAGTCAGCGGAAGTAGCCTGCAGTACTGCCCTCTGACCACTGCGCCACCGAGGCAAAGTGACAATAAAGTTATTCTTCTATTCTATTCTTCTATTCTAGGTAAATCACACGAGCATGGAGATGCTGCGACGGTCATAAAGTGTGAAAAATGGTCCTAAAGTATGAAACATGGCCACGACTCGCTTTTTTTCAGTGCTGTTGCAACTTGGAATGGTGACTGAATTGAACTGTTGCTAAGCTGAGGACTACTTGTACTTACGACCATGTTCCGAAGCTTCAGTGGCTGCCCCCCCCCCCCTTCCGTAGTCATGTGACCACATTTTGAATCAATGGGCAATCAATCCACATTTACAGTTTTATCTAGTTGGGTCATGAAATTCTCCTCCTCCTCCTCCTCTCCCCAAACCCCACTCATTTCTAGCCCTGATGATGTTACTTAGTTGGGTCATGAAACGTCTGCAAGAAAACAACCCAACTCGGAGACCACCAGGGATGCCACAAATCAGAATATCCTCCACTGAATTAATACCCAGCCGTGTAAGCCAGCTATGTCTCTTTCTCCCTTTATCTACCCCTCAAAACCACCAGCTGCAGCTTACGGGTCACATTTGCTCACCCTCAATTTTGCAATGGCCTTCCTGCAAAGGGAGAGCCCGTCCCCCCCCCGCCCTCTCTCCCAACAAACCCAGTCCGTGCATCCCCTCCTCCCCATAAGAGATGCAAAGACACGAAGGAAAGCCAAGACAATCTGAACAACAACAACAACAACAAGAAAATACAATTTCCCAGGACGCAGCAAAATCCATCAAAGTTTGCAGGAGACGAGGCTCAGCTCGGTAAATAATGAATGATCTCCAAAAGAACCTTGCAAATAAATAAATAAATAAATAAATAAAAGGGAGTGGGAGAGAAAAAGGGTTCAGCCAGATTTGCAGCAAACCAGGCGAGGTGTATGTGTATGTGTTTGTGTGTGTGTGTGTGTGTTTAGAGCCAGGAAGAAGCAAGGCATCCATTAGGATCCGATTTAGACAGCCGAGCCTTCTCTCCCGCCCTCGATTACGGCCCTCAAATCAAATATTAAAGAAAAAGAACCCATCCAGTCGCCACAAAGGCCTCGGTGCAATTGCACTGGAGCCAGCTTCCTTGGCAATTTCCAAGGGCATAAAAAAAAAATCTGCTTTATTTCTCCCCACCTCCGGTACGACGGCGCAAAGCAGAGCATTCAAAAAATACAAGGCATTCTTAAGATTTAAAAAAAAAAAGAGGGGGAGGGGGCGTGATGTTTAAAGCGCCGGAAATCATCAACGCGACCGATCCGAGGGACGTTCCTTTGCACACCGCAAGCATTTTGCACGAGCAAACGAGGCGAAGAAATACGGCAGGTCCTCGGCTTACGACTGCAATTGGGGTCGGAGTTTACTAGGTAGTGTATATTGGAGGTGGTGACCCTTCTGAAAGCCGTATGGAACAAAATTTGATTTTAATGTATGCCGATTGGTGTACGTTCGAAGTGACAATGAAGTTATTATTCTATTCAATATTTTATTCTATACTCTAATCTATTCTGCATTCTCTTCTCTATTCTAATCCTGCCTAAGCAGGGGGTTGGACTAGAAGACCTTCAAGGTCCCTTCCAACTCTTCTATTCTATTCTATTCTATTCTATTCTATTCTATTCCATTCCATATTTTCTATTCTATTCTATTCCATTCCATTCTCCTATCCTATTCTAATTCTATTCTATTCTATCCATTCCATATTTTCTATTCTATTCTATTCTATTCTATTCTATTCTATCCATTCCATATTTTCTATTCTATTCTATTATCCTATCCTATTCTATTCCATTCTATTCTAATTCTATCCTATCCTATCCTATATTCTATTCTATTCTGTAATCCTATTCTATTCTCTATATTGTATTGTACTCTATTCTTTTCTTCAGAGTGTCATGGAATTAATCTATGTATATATAAGCGAAAAACCACTCACAAATCATCACAAAATCTCCAGAACCGCAAAGCCTACACACTTGAAATTTGGCACGTATGTTCCTCTTGGCTTCTAGGTGCTCACTAAGAAAGGATTTTTTGAAATGACCATCAGAGCATTAGGATTTCCTATATTATTATTATTAACACTCTCTGATGCTAAGGAGTTCTATTCCCCCTCCCCACCTGAAAAGAAATCTCTTCCAAATGCAAAACACAAGCAGAGGAGAGGAGGTTCAGTTTCAGAGCACCAAGCAGCTTTAGTACAGAACAGTTGAGCTAAGCCACGCTCTGTCTCCTTGCTCATACAGCAAATATTGTTTCACTTTCCAAACAGCCCTCAACTCTCACACACTGACAGGACGCTAGCCAAATGAATACTGATGGATGCTGGTAGGCAGAGGCACAATTCCCCCACCCCCCACCCCCCTTACTGGGGAAAACTGCTTTCTACACTGGGCTTGTTAGCCTGGGCTCAAAATCTGAGTTTGGTGGCTGACCAAGACATGTGGAACCGCAGGAAAAATAACAGCTGAGATCAAAAAATCAGTCCTCGAATTATGATCATCAAAGGAGTCTGACCACAAACGTCCATGGGGGAAACCAGATTCACTTAACAACCGTGTTACTAACTTAACAGCTGAGGGGGTCCGCTTAACAACGGTAACAAGAAAGTTCATAAAGTGGAGCAAAACTCACTTAACTAGTTTCTCACTTAGCGATATACGTTTTAGGGCTCAACAGTGGTCATAAGTCGAGGACTACCTACTTGTGAAAAAGGTTGTAATTCATGATCACGCACAACCTTCTGCACTATGCAGGAAAAAAAAGGTATTCTAAAGTCATGGAGTTTGGAAGGTTCCCTAAAGATCGTCTAGTCCAGCCCTTGGGGGGGGAGTGTGCAGAAAAAAATACAGAATCCTAAAACAGTGAAGCTGAAAGGCACCCTAAAGATCATCTAGTCCAACCTTTTGCACTATGCAGAAGAAAAGCATTCTAAAGTCGTGGAGTTGTAAGGTACCCTAAAGAACATCTAGTCCAACCTTTGTGCTTCCCAGGAAACCAATTCAGCCACAGAAGTGGCCACCTGTCTCTTCAAAACCACCCGAGCCGGTGAACTCTCAACACCTAGAAGTAAAGTTGGCTAATCTTGTACAACTCCCAGCGATGAAAAGTTTCTCCTTAAACACAGAAAAGTGTACCAGATATTAAATGACCCAGATTCGCCAAAAACCACAATTAAGTCTCTTTGGGCACCAAAAAAAACCTCAACAAGAGACAGAAAAGGGAGTCCTACGTACCCCGATTGCCACATTCAGTTCTGCCACCGTCACCTGCTTGGCTCGCTCCACCGCCTGGACTACTTGTTGTTGGTGCTACCGAAAAAACAAAAGGGGTGAGAAACATGATTATCATTTACAAAACTTTGGATACTCTGGGGCTATTTTAAATCATCAGAGTGGTGGGTTTATCTTCCTCCTTTACGTCCAAGATGCCCAGAATTGCTTCACAGACTAGAACTCCCAAGTCTCCTGGTGATTGGCTCAAAGTCACCCAGCTAGCTTTCATCCCTAAGGCAGGATTAGAACTCCCAATCTCCTGGTGATTGGCTCAAAATCACCCAACTGGCATTCATCCCTAAGGCAGGACTAGAACTTCCAGTCTCCTGGTGATTGGCTCAAAATCACCCAGCTGGTATTCATCCCTAAGGCAGGACTAGAACTTCCAGTCTCCTAGTGATTGGCTCAAAGTCACCCAGCTGGCTTTCATTGCTAAGGCGAGATTAGAACTTCCAGTTTCCTGGTGATTGGCTCAAAATCACCCAGCTGGTATTCATCCCTAAGGCAGGACTAGAACTTCCAGTCTCCTAGTGATTGGCTCAAAGTCACCCAGCTGGCTTTCATTGCTAAGGCGAGATTAGAACTTCCAGTCTCCTGGTGATTGGCTCAAAATCACCCAGCTGGCTTTCATTGCAAAAGCAGGATTAGAACTCCCAGTCTCCTGGTGATTGGCTCAAAGTTCCCCAGCCAGCTTTCATGGCTAATGCAGGACTTGAACTCCTGATTTGTAACCTGGTTCTTCAACCACTGGACCAAACTATAAACGTAGATGCTGAGATTGGACCACATTGGATTGGGACCAAATCTAGCAATAAGAGTAATTCATTGTTTCAAGAACGTATTTCACAATAAACTTGAAATTAAATAAGTCCAAAGGCACCCAGATGGCTTTTGTGCCTAAGGCAGGACTTGAACTCATTGTTTCCTCATGATTGGTCCAAAGCCACCTAGACAGGTTTCATACCTAAGGTGAGACTAGAACTCACCGTCTCCTGGTGATTGGTCCAAAGTCACCCAGCTGGCTTTCATATCACTAGCTTTGATGCCTTCATCAATGAACCAAACTGATTTCCCATGTGTTTTTTTTTTTTAAAGCTGAGAATCTTACACCCCGCCTGTAAGTAGGACGGGAGAAAGGAATAACCTGGAATGACACTCACCTCCTGAGACAGGAAAGGGATGAGCTGAGCACAGATGACATTCAGCCGCTTGGCAATCTCTGTCTGCAAGGGGAAAAGGGCAGGAAAGGAAAACGCCATTACAGTACATCCGCCTGAATTCCCACAAAACAGAATAGAAATAGAAATAGAAATGGCACTTGAATGGAATGGAATGGAATAGAAAATATGGAATGTGGAATGGAATAGAATAGAACAAAACAGAACAGAACAGAACAGAATAGAATAGAATAAAACAGAACAGAGTTGGAAGAGAACTTGTAGGACGTGTGCAGGCCTCCCGGGCTCTGTTTTCGCTGCCAGAAGGCTGGCAAAACGAATTAAAAACAAAAGGAGAAACATTTCCCCTTTTGCATTTGAGCCCGCAAGAAGAGAGCAGAAAGGAGAAAGGGAAAGAGGAAAGACAAAAGAAAAAAAAAGGAAAGATGGGAAGAGAGCAAGGAAGGAAAAAGAAGGAAAGAGTGGAAGGAAGAAGAAAGGAGAAGGAAGAGGGAAGGAAAAAGGAGAAAAGAGAAGGAAGGAAGGAAGGAAGGAAGGAAGGAAGGAAGGAAGGAAGGAAGGAAGGATTATAATGAGAGGGAGGGAGGGTCTGAGGGAAGTCCTGCCTTAGCACTTGCTACCACAGTTGCCCCCAACATCAGTGATGTGAAGTTGGCCCACCCTGCCCCCTCTGAGGTCAAACACAACCCTGATGCGGCCTTCAATGAAACCAAGTTTGACACCCCTGCCCTACACCATTTCTGACAGGTGCCAGTCCAATCTCTTCCCGAAAGCCTCCAGCGATGAAGCTCCCACGATTTCCGAAGGCAACTTCTGTTCCATGGGTTGACTGTTCTCACTGTCAGGAAATTTCTCCTTCGATTCCAGCGCTTATCTGCTTTTCAAGGGGGGAAAAAAAACCCTCTCTGCTTTTAATCTTTAACAGGGCCAACGGGCTGTTTTGTTTCCCCTCGAAATTCGATACCGCTGTCTGAAAATCCAGCAGGGAGCACGCAAGCCCGGTTGAACTGACAACCCGGCCTTTGCAAACACCGAAAATTTTCTGCTTTTGAAACCAGGCTGCGTACACCTCAGTCCTTGGCGATTTTCACCCGCTTGTCAACCAGATAGAAAGGCTTTCCTTTCTCCAGGCTCTTGGGTTGAACTTCCCAGTACTCCTCGGATTCCGACTGTCACGGAGCCCGCCCATCACAGTCGTAAAGTCGTGACGGCTATAGATCAGCCACAGCGGTCAGATTCCGTGGACGGTCATGATTCGAGGAGTGATTTTATGATCTCGGCTGTTATTTTTCCTCCGGTTTCACCAAGTTTGGCTAGCCACCAAACTCAGATATTGAGCCGAGGGTTACAAGCCCCTTGTAGAGAGCAGTTTGATTCCTTCCGATGAAATAAACTGAATTAAATTTATTGGAAGTTAAATTAATTTGAAATAAACAACACCAGCGTCGGTCAGCTCCAAAATTCAAATCGGCAAAAATAAAAATGAAATAAATACACTTCAGAAGACCGGCTTGCCTGTAAGATTTATATTATTTCTATAATCCCATGATATTCTAATCCCCAAATCAAAGTTTTGTTTTCTCTCTGTTTCTCGCAAATACAGGTAGTCCTCGACTTACGGCCAACAACGGAACCCCTCAATTTCTAAGTTGCTAAGTGAGACAACTAGCTGTTAAATAAGTTTCGTCCCATTTTATCACCTCTCTAAGGGACACAGTGGCTCGGTGGCTAAGACGTTCAGGACTGCCTATGTAAGCCTTCTGCTTGATGCTACAAGACTAAACCTATGCCTGAAGATGAAGAAGGGGACGCGGTGGCTCAGGGGCTAAGACGCTGAGCTCGTCGATCAGAAAGGTTCGGCAGTTCGAATCCCTAGCGCCGCGTCACGGAGTGAGCTCCTGTTACTTGTCTCAGCTTCTGCCAACCTAGCAGTTCGAAAGCATGTAAAAAATGCAAGTAGAAAAATAGGAACCCCTTTGGTGGGAAGGGAACAGCATTCTGTGTGACTTCGGTGTTTAGTCATGCCGGCCACATGACCACGGAGACGTCTTCGGACAGCGCTGGCTCTTCTTCGGCTTTGTAACGGAGATGAGCAGCGCCCCCTAGAGCCGGAAATGACTAGCACGGATGTGTGAGGGGAACCTTTACCTTTATCACCTCTTTTGCCACAATTATTAAGCGAATTACTGCGGCCGTTCAGTTAGTAACATGGTTGTTAAGTGAATCTGCTTTCCCCAGTGACTTTGCTTCTCAGAAGGTCGCAAAAGGACACATGACTCCGAGACGCTGCAACCGTCATCAATATGAGTCAATTGCAAAGGATCTGAATTTGTCATCACCTGACCCCTTGGAGAAATGTTGCAACAGTCAGTCAGTCAATAGGAAAAACGATCATAAATCACTTTTTCCGGTGCTGCCGTTGTAACTTCGGTCGCTAAACCAACGGTTGTAACTTGAAGCCTTCCTGCATTTCGTCCCCTTGCCAGGAGTGAAATTAAGCCACTGCTTGGAAGTTCTCCAAACACAAAACTTTTGCCGGGGTCTGCATCAGCGATTTCAAGGAGTAGAGGACTTCTGAGCATGCACAGAGCGCCTGGCGCTCATCGGTCTCTATTTCCCCATGGAAACCCTCCAAAGCACTGAAAACTGGTCAGGTTTGGTTTGGTTTGATTTATTGTCATTGCACCTGGTACAACGAAATCAAACACCACCTTCAGTGCACATCATGACCATGAAAATAAACACAAACACACATCCTTCACCCTCCACACATTGAATTGAAAACCCCCGACACCACACCACAGTGTACTGCTCTGTACAGTAGAATTCAACAGAGCTACTGCCCTGGGATAGAAGCTGTTATTCAGCTTATTTGTCCTTGTTTTTATTATCCGGTACTGTCTGCCAGATGGTAGTAGTTAAAAAAAAAGGGTGCCCAGGATGAGATGGATCTTTGAAAATGTTTTGAACTTTCTTAAGGCAGCAAACTTTTTAATTTTTGCCCTCTCTATTAGCATCTGCATTCATTTTACCGGGGATATAAAGTTTCTGGTTCTTTTTTTTTTTTTTTTAAGATAGCATTTGCCAGGAAAAAAAAGAGAGAGAGAGAGAGAGAGAGAAGGAGAAAGGAGAGTAACGGAGACAGTAAGTATTTTCTGGGAAAAATTTAATTCTCTCCTGGGGGATGCATAATGGATTTGCCTTTCTAATGCACTTGTGGCCAGGCACCTCCGGTGGAGGGGAGGAGGGGGGAGGCACGAGGGGGAAGCTGTCTCCAATTCACTCGCAGCTCGTTAATGTTCAATTTAGTGGCCTCTTAACGCTCGCCCGGATGAGAAAAAAAAAACGATCAAACCGCCTGCCCAGATTTCCTGCTCCTGGCCTAAAAAATTGCTGGCCACGCTTCCGTCCGTCCTCTCTCTTCCACGGCGTGCAAAGCAGAAGTAACACACAAATAAGACACAAGCATAACCTTCTCTTTTGGATTCCTTCCCACCCCCACCCCCCCTACACACACCCTTAAAAATTTCCTAACTCCTTTCTGGAATACAAGTAGTCCTCGACTTACGATCGGCATGGGGGGGCGCCAAGGTTTCTGTCGTTAAACGGGATGCTTGCGAAAGGAGTTTTGTGCCGCTTCCTGGAGCCACAGTTTGTGAAAAGGTTTATCACTGCGGTTGTTAAGTGAGGTTTTGAAGTCAATCTGGCTATCTCATTGATTTGGTTTGTCAGAAGGTTGCAAAAGGAGGGGGGGGGGGGTCGTCATATTGATCCCTGGGCCGACGCCACCGTCATAAATACAAGTCGGCTGCCAAGCGCCTGAATTTTGATCACATGACCGTGGGGGATGCTGCAAAGGGTCGTTAAGCGTGGAAAAACGGTCGTAAGTCCCTTTATTCAGTGCTTTTGTAACTTGCAACGGTCACGGATCAAAATTCGAATGTTTGGTAACCGACTCACATTTATGACGGTTGCAGTGATCCCCTTTTGTGACCTTCTGGCAAGCAAAGTCATTGGGGGGGGGGAAGCCAGATTAACGTAACTTAACCATGTTACTAACTTAACCACTGCAGTGTTTCATTTAACAAGGGGGGCAAGGAAGGTGGTAAAACGAGGCAAAAATTATTTAACTGTTTTACTTAGCAACAGAAATTTTGGGCTAATGATGGTCGTAAGTCAAAGACTACCTATACTGAAATTTAAAAGACACCAACATCAATCTTCATCTTTAAGGTAAAGGTTCTCCTCGCGCACATACTGCGATGATGTGGCACAAAAGCAACGAAGTCACAAAAGTAGGTTAAGTCCCTTTAATTCCTCCAACTTGGCCCCCAATGTCCGGTTGTCATTGGCTGGAGAAAAAACTCTCCCAAGAACCAGTTTTTAAAGGGAAGAAATTTAGTCTGAACTCAAAAATACATATAAATTATAAATAAAAACCAACACAAACTTACGCTGCAGCAATTAATGAAGACAGGGCAGGATAAGGAATTGCAGAACTCAAAAGATAATAAAACACACACAGTTGGGAGGACGCCAGAACTCAGATAGGACTTGACAAACAAAGATAATGCATGCTTTGCTTCCAGCAAGGTGCTGTGTGCAAACACCCTCTTTATCCTATTTTCCCAGTTGCAGCTAATGAAGGGAATCAGGGCCCTTTTCTCCCCCCGTAACCCACGTTGCTCCCTTATCTGTTCCTCCCTGCATGCCGTAGGATGAAGAGGGGGTGAAGCCTGGGTCTTCCTCTGAATGCCCAGCGGGACTGTGCCCTTCCCCAGTTTCCTCCACAGCCACCGGAGCCACACTCCTACTCCCTGTCAGCTGTTTGATCTCCCCCGAAGAGGTCTCCGTGGTCATGTGGCCGGCATGACTAAATGCCGAAGGTGCACAGAACGCTGTTCCCTTCACACCAAAGGTGATCCCTATTTTTCTACTTGCATTTTTTACATGCTTTCAAACTGCTAGGTTGGCAGAAGCTGGGACAAGTAACAGGAGCTCACTCCGTGACGCGGCGCTAGGGATTC
The DNA here is from genome assembly GCA_023653725.1 of Bungarus multicinctus. Classification (NCBI taxonomy): domain Eukaryota; kingdom Metazoa; phylum Chordata; class Lepidosauria; order Squamata; family Elapidae; genus Bungarus; species Bungarus multicinctus. The sequence continues at coordinate 162,941,849 of CM042838.1, read as the reverse complement.
GAACCGCCGAACTGCCGAAACCCCAAGCTCAGCGTCTTAGCCCCTGAGCCACCGCGTCCCTTTCTTCATCTTCAGGCACAAGTTTAGCCTTGTAGAATCAAGCACAAGGCTTACACCGGCAGTCCTGAACTGACAATCATTGATTTAGTGACTGACTGAACTTGCAACAGCACTGAAAAAGTGACTTATATCTGGTCCTGGCATTTACAACCATCACAGCATCCTCAGGGCTACGTGATCAAAACTCAGGCGCTTGGCAACCGACTCCTACGTATTTATGACCGTTGCCCTATCCCGGGGTTATGTGATCACCATTTGCGACCAGCTGGCTTCCAACAAGCAAAGTCAATAAGGGAAGTTGGATTTGCTTAATGACAAGATTCACTTAACGACTGTGGCGATTTGTTTAACCACCGTGGGCAAAATGCAGTAAAATCAGACACGACTCACTTAACATCCGCCTTGCTTAGCAGTGGAGGTTCTGACACCAATTGTGGTCGTACGTCAAGGACTACTTGTAGAGATGTTTTTCAAGTTGACGATTGACCCAAGCAAAGCGGGACTCTACCACTAAGCTCTAACCCAGGGATGTGTGCAATCTTGGCAACAGAAATTTTGGGAGTTGAAGTTCACAGGACTGAAAGTTGCCAAAATTGGACACCCCTGCTCTAAACTTTCACTATTATAGCCCTCTTTTGCTACTATCTTTTTTTTTTTTTTTTGGGGGGGGGGGGGGGGGGGGCTCTTGCCTTAAGAATGAAATCTCTCCCACTGCAATGCTCCTATCTTCTGCCGACAGACACCCCCCCCCAGCAACCCCTCCCTCAATTTCTTAATTTGCATTTCTGTAAAGAAATTCCTTTTATTTGCATGTCTCTTTCTCTCTGTCTCTGGCTGTCTGTGTCTGTCTGTCTGTCTCTCTCTCTCTCTCTTCTCTCTTTCTCTCTGTCTCTCTCTCTCTCTCTCTCTCTCTGTGTCTGTCTGTCTGTCTCTCTCTGTGTCTCTCTGTTGGTCTCTCTCTGTCTCTTGGTCTCTCTCTCGGTCTCTCTCTCGGTCTCTCTCTCGGTCTCTCTCTCGGTCTCTCTCTCGGTCTCTCTCTTGGTCTCTCTCTTGGTCTCTCTCTGTGATGCTCTCTCTCTGTCTGTCTCTCTCTCTCTTTCTGTGTCTGTCTCTCTCTCGGTCTCTCTCCCCCTTGGTCTCTCTCTCTCTCTAGGTCTCTGTGACTCCTCTCTCTCTTTCTCTGTTTGTCTTTCTCTCTTGGTTTCTCTCTCGCTGTCTCTGTCTCTCTCTACCTTTCTCTGTGACTCCCTCTTTCCCTCTCTCTCGCGGTTTGTCTGTCTGTCTGTCTCTCTGTCTGTCTCGGTCTCGGTCTTTCTCTCTTGGTCTCTCTCTCTCTCTGTGTGTCTCTAGTCTCTCTCTCGGTCTCTCTCTGTGACTCTGTCTGTCTGTCTGGGTCTCTCTCTCCCTTGGTCTCTCTTTCTCTCTGTCTCTGTGACTCTCTCTCTGTTTGTTTCTCTCTCTCGGTCTCTCTCTCACTGTCTCTATCTCTCTCTACCTCTGTGACTCTCTCTCTCTCTCTCTCGATCTGTTTGTCTCTCTTGGTCTCTCTCTCTCTCTGTGTGACTCTCTCTCCTCTCTCTCTCTCTTTATATTTTTTGGCAAGCTGTTTTCCTGCCTACGCACATCCCTAAGTACCGTTCCCCCCCCCCCCGCCCCACCGACAGGCAGGCAGAGCCTTTGGGAAAAATAATTTCCCCCAAAAAAACAGAAAGAAAGAAAATAGAAAGGGAGGGAATCAGGAAACCCACATCACCACCAACCCGACCACCAAGCAGCTTATTATAAGAGGAGGCTTCGTCCGGGATCAAATTGAATGGTGTGACCTTTTATGCGCTGGCAATAAAGCAGGTGATGAGGGAAAGGGAGGGGAGGGAGGGTGAGATTGGGCTGGGGAGGGGGGCTTGAATCACATTAAAAAGACACCTGCTGGGCAAATCTAATCGAAGGGGAGGCGCCAGCCTTTGGGGAGACAGAGGAGGGGTCTCCCGATAGAGAAAGGGGAGAAGGGATCCAGGGGCTGGCCGGCGGAGGGGATAACCACAAAGCTTATACATCTGGCCGGCTCCTATTTACCACCCGGAGGCTGTCACAGCTCAGACTTATGAGTTTCTCCTGAAGATAAAACCAGGGGAGTGGAGAGAAGGAGGGGAAGCCATGACAGCTTTCTGGCAACCGGCCAGGCCAGCAGCACCTGAAGCTGGGTTGTAAATCCTGCCATGCAACAGCACACAAAACAAGGCAATGGGAGAGGACGGTTTGAATATCACTTTAGCCTTCGGGGGGTGCTTTCGACGGAGAACTGGCAGGCTCCAATCCTCTTCCTTGCGGGAACCCCTCACCGATACGGGAACACGGACTACGTGGTCTCTCCTAGTCGCTGAGACCGTGACTCAAGATCACGCGAAGGGTTAAGGCCGCTTTATAAGACTAACACTTGCAATCCAGTTTTGGTCGCCCCGCTACAAAAACAAGATGTTGAGACTCTGGAAAGAGTGCAGAGAAGAGCAACCAGGATGATTAGGGGACTGGAGGCTAAAACATATGAAGAACGGTTGCAGGAACTGAGTAGGTCTAGTTCCGTGATGGCGAAACTACGGCACTTGTGCGCAGGAGTGGGATTCAATTTTTTTAAACAACCGGTTCTGTGGGCGTGGCTTAGGTGGTGGGTGTGGCTTGGTGGTCATGTGATTGGGTAGACATGGCTTGGTGGTCAATGTGACTGGCTGGGCGTGGCCAACTCAACATCTCTCACATCGAGGCACGCATCTCCTCGCCTGGCCTCTCATGACTGTGGGGATGCTGCAACAGTCGTAAGTGTGAAAAATGGTCATAAGTCACTTTTTTCAGTGCCATTGTAACTTTAAATGGTCACTCCACACAAGCAAAGTACCAGCAAAGGAGGGGGAAAAAAACTCCAGAGAAGTTCCTGAGACAGGAAGTCTAGTCCTGCCAAGAATGTAATAAGGGTCAACGGAGAGGCAGTTTCTGTAAGCAACACCAGAATGTTTCCTTCCTGCCTTCCTTACAGGATTAGGCCAGTAATTTCTTCTAACAACCGGTTCTCCGAACTGCCTAGAATGTTAACAACCGGCTCTAGCCAATAGGTGCGAGCTGGTAGAATCCCACCGCTGCTTGTGCGGGCACAAGCCATTTGTGCGGGCACGCGAGCCCCAGCCAAACTTGCCTGCACTGTGCATTTGCACATCTCCCAGGTGGCTTTTGGCCCGTTTGAGGCTGTTTTCACCCTCCCAGAGACTCGAGCGAAGCCTCTGCAGCTTCAGGAGGCTGAAAAACGGGCCTTCCGGAAATACTGAAAATGCCGAAATGGGCCCATTTTTCAGCCTCCCGAGACTGCAGAGGTTTCCCTCGAGCCCTTGGGAGGGCGAAAACGGCCTCAAACGGGCCAAAAATCAGCTAGGAGGCACACGCAGGCGCAGTGCAGGTAAGGGGGTGGGGTGGGGGTGTTGCGCATGCATGCGCGGGGGGGGGTGCACATTGCATTGTGGGTGCTGGCATGCGCACGCTTTCGGCACACCACAACAAAAAGTTTCGCCATCACTGGTCTAGTTTAATGAAAAGAAGAAAGTAGGAGTGACATGATAGAAGTCTTCCAATATTTGAAGGGCTGCCACAGAGAGGAAAGGGTCAAGCTATTTTCTAAAGCACCTGTAGGCCAGACAAGAAATAACGGATGGAAACTAAACAAGGAGAGATTCAACCTGGAAATAAGGAGAAAGTTTCTGACAGGGAGAACAATCAACCCATGGAACAGAAGTTGCCCTCGGAGGTTGTGGGAGCTTCATCCCTGGAAGCCTTCAAGAAGAGACTGGACTGCCATCTGTCAGAAGTGGTATAGGGTCTCCTGCTTGGGCAGGGGGTTGGACTAGAAGACCTCCAAGGTCCCTTCCAACTCTGTTATTCTGGGGATCATCTGGCTGGGCAGATTCCAAGCTGGGAAGGGGGGGGGGAGATGGGGAAGGGGGAAGCCTGCAAGAGAGGCTGGAGCAGTCCAAAGCCCCCTCCTCACCCTTGCAAGGGGGACATTTGCACCCAAGACCAGAGGCTGGTTCAGATTTGGAAGGCAAATGCAGTCAAAACCTCTTCTTTATCGCAAACAGGAGTGGTGGTGGTGGGGGAAGCTAAATGCCCTTTCTCTGCTCCTTGGAAACTGTCATATTTTTTTTTTTTGGGGGGGGGGGGGATTTTTGACAGACTGGCGAGAGGATTAATCTAAACCAAGCAATGCAAACCGTTAAAGGTTAAACTGTAGCAAATGGAAAATAGAAAAAAAGGATGGGGAAAACAGATCAGGATGAAAATTCCCATCAGGTCAGTTCTCAGAGGCCCACGTTCGGAATTAAAAACACCCCCACCTTGAAAATAAAATAACAATAGAATAGTGTCAGGGCTCTGGCAGTTACCCCCATTTAAATCATGAGTCTCGAGCCAAACTTCCAAAACTCAAAAAGGATTTATTGGGAGTTAACATATCCGGCACTACCTGGGTGTAGCTGACTCTGAGGCACATCATTCATTGTCACCCTTGACCCTGGTTTTACGTCCGACCTCCTGGGTGTATCCTAATTCATATCCTCCAATGGGACACCTCCATAGAGTCATCAATCATGCTCTCCAGTTAGAATTTTGCCCAGCAGAAACTTCAGCCACCTAGTTACTATCTTTGAAAAACTATTTATGGAATGCACTTTTGATTTCCAAGCTGCCGCATTGCTCTTTCGAAATCCCTTTCCCTCCTCCCTTTCTGTGAGCAACTCTGAAAAGACCATGGAAATATTTTATGAGTTGACCAACAGAGGCAGTCCTCAACTTACAACTGTTCATTTAGCGACTGTCCGAAGTTACAAGGGCTCTGCAAAAGGGATTCACGACACAGGTCCTCGCCCTTACGACCGTCGTAGCATCCCGGGAGGCCACGTGATCAAAATTGGGAGTCTCGGCATGTAAGTTAGTAACCTGATTGTTAAGTGAATCTGGCTTCCCCCTTGACTTTGCTTGTCAGAAGGTCGCAAAAAGGAGAATCACGTAACTCTGGGACACTGCAATTGTTATAAATGTGAGTCAGTTGTCAGAGTCAAGCATCCTAATGTAAATCACATGGCTATAGGGGGTGCTGCAACGGTCACAGGCGTGATAAATGGTCATGAGTCACTTTTTTCAGGACCGCTGCAACTTAGGTCACTAAATGAGCTGTTGTAAGTCGAGGACTCCCCGTATTGACGATGGTTGTAGGATGCTGGGTTTGCACCCTTCCGGGCAGGTTCTGACAAATCAAGTCAATTGGGAGCGGGGAGGAAGCCGGCTTCGCTTAACGACTGCATGATTCCCTTAACAACTGCACGGATTCGGTTAGCAGCTGTGGCCAAAAAGATGGTAAACTCAAAACACGATATCAGCTGAAATTCTGGTTCCAATTGTGGTCGTTAAGTCGAGGACTAGCAGTAAAACAAGTTCCCGACGCCGGTCTACGACACGCATGTCCACTTACCTGTTTGTGCATTTCGATGTTCAATCCGTAGGACATTTCATAATACTGGAAGACAAAAAGGAAGCCAAGGTTAGCCGTGGAATTTCTAAAATGGATTCTGAAAAGACAAGAGGCCAATTTGGCACCCTAGGGCGGTGATGGCGAGCCTTTTCGCCACTGAGCGCCCAAAGAGGAACGCAGGTGCATGCCGGAGTGCCGGAAACCCAAAGACCAACTGGCTGGAGTGCGCCGGCCTGTTTTTTTGGGTGTTTTTGGCCATTTTTGATATGGACTTGTTTTGAGGGGCATTTTTCGGGCTGGTTTTCGGGCTGTATTCAGGCCACTTTTGGACAGTTTTTCAGGGATGCAGGCCCTGAAAACAGCCTGGAAAAACGGCCTGTTTTTTGGGTGTTTTCCAGGCCGTTTTCCAGCACTTCGCGCCCGCAAATATCAGCTAGCCAGCATGCATGCGTGTGCCAGAAATCAGAAAAGTAGCTGGCAATGGCGTGCGTGCCCACAGAGGGCTTTGCGTGCCACCTCTGGCACACATGACATAGGTTCGCCATCACAGCCCTAGGGGGTTAGACTAGAAGACCTCCAAGGTCCCTTCCAAATCTGATACTCTATTTCTATTCCCATTCTTCATTCTATTCTATTCCATTTTCTATTCTATTCCTATTCCTATTCTACTCTACTTTATTCTATTCTATGAGAGAAGCAACCTGGAATTAAGGAGAAACTTCCTAAGTTTTAAGGAGAACAAGTTAAGTTGTTAAAATTGTTAAATTAAATATTTAAATTAAGGAGAAACTTCCTAACTTTTCTATTCTATTTTCTATTCTATTCTATTCTATTCTATTTTCTATTCTATTCTCTCTTCCCTTTTATTCTCTTCTACTGGAATCCAGGCAGATATACTGCAATGGCATTTTCCCTTCCTCCTGCCCTCTCCCGCCTCCCCTTTCCCCACCTCCCACTTATGGGATTGCAGCACCCGCCATGGTTAACATGATTTACATTCGGATGCTTGTCAACTGATTCGTACTTATGACGGTTGCAGTGTCCCAAGGGTCATGTGATTCCCCTTTGGCGACCTTCCGACAAGCCAGTTTCACTTAACAACCATGTTCGTAACTTAAAAACTGCAGAGATTCCCTCAGCACCTGTGTTCACCAGTAAGGTCGTAAAACAGGGCAAAACTCACATAAGAAATTGTCTCCCTTAGCCACAGAAATCTGGGACTCAATTGTGGTCGTAAGTAGAGGATGATTTCTTCAACTGGAAAAAATGTAGCCCTTGTATCCGCCTCCAAAACAGGAAAGTACACCCGGAGCAGAGAGTGAAACCTGCCCACTCACTATCCAGGTGATTTCTTTCTACTACAGTTCCCATCATCCTCGACCACAGGCCAACGAAGAGGCAAGAGCGAGGGCTCTAACAATCCCTTTCCTGGCATTCAATCAGGCATCGTAAAAGCCGCTCACCATGACATAATGTCGCTGAATTTCTGTCTTCTCCGTGGCCAGTTTCTCGCACTCGAGCTTCAAACTGTGAAGAGAAAAGACCACCGATTTGCACCAGTCTTCGACTGCCTCCAAAGAAACAGAGGTGTCTGGATGACCCTCTGAGCCAGAGAGAGACTCCACCCTCAACCTTTGGGGTGCCAGGGACCGGTTCCGTGGAGAGAGGGTTTTCCCACAGAAAAACGTGGTTTCGTATACTACCTGTATCCCTTGGATGGGGACTTGGCTTGTTTGCGTGGCCCAGTTTTTTGGCATGCCACAGCCTGGTTTTTGGGGACCCCTGTGTCAGGGTTCCAAGTAACAGACCCATAACAACCAAAAACTCTGAGGCAAGTGGATTCCTCAAAGAATAGTTTTATTGGCTATATCAGAAGAATGAAATGGAATGGAATGGAATAGAATAGAAAATAGCAAATAGAATAGAAAATAATAGAACAGAATAAACAAATAGAATAGAATAGCAAATAGAATAGAGAATAGAATAGCAAATAGAATAGAGAATAGAATGGAATGGAATGGAATAGAATATGGAATAGAAAATAGAATAGAAAAGAAAATAATAGAATAGAATAAAAAATAGAATAGAATAGCGAATAAAATAGAATGGAATAGAATATGGAATAGAAAATAGAATAAATTAGAAAATAATAGAAAATAATAGAACAGAATAAAAAATAGAATAGAATAGAATAGAAAATGGAGTGGAATGGAATAGATTAGTCGGAAGGTACCTTGGAAGTCTTCTAGTCCAAGTAGGAAACTACTTAGGTAGGAAACCCTACAATACTTCGGACAAATGGTTATCCAATCTCCTGTTAAAAACTTCCACTATTTCCACAAAAACTATTAGCACAAATCTGGTGAAAACCCAAATCCCGCGGGTTTCACCTAATTAAAAGTAAAAGTTCTCCCTCAACCTCAAACAATCGGTCCAATCACGGCGTTGCCTGGTTGCCTGGTGACATCACTCCTCCTTCCTCTGACCAGGTGTGAGAATGTCCTTGGTTCCCAAGAGAAAATATTCTGTTTTGGCTATAAAAACCACAGCTATCTCTAATTCCCCCCTCCCCCCCCCGATCCCTCAGCTCCAGTGTGGCAACACTGAATCTCCAAAGTGGCTTCGGCCAGGTCACCTTCAGGGTTGACACCCTGCTAAAGGGGCCAGTTCACACAACCCCAGCCTAACCATGCACCCCATTCCTGCTAAGTTGTCTTTCCCTTTTAGAAAACCCAAAATGACGGTGCCAATCAAAGATACCTTTTTCCCAGGGAAAGAAACCTTCGATGCGGTTCCCGGTATAAATCATGCAAATACAGACCCACAATTTGCATAATGTATTCTAGCCCCTGTCTACTTTGCATAATCTAGTCACAGCTTCAGCAAAAAGGGGCTGCTTTCCCCAAAATCAGCTTTGGTTGAAGCAATATCAATGGCACTTTTTACAGCCCTCTATAAGCGGTTTCCAGAGTCAGCCTATTATTGTTCCACCAACAATCTGGGTCCTCCATTTGACTGATCCCGGAAGGATGGAAGGTTGAGCCAACCTTGACCCATGGTGAGAATCGAACTGCTGGCAGTCGACAGAGTTCGCCTGCAAACCTGCGCCACCGCTGCAAGCTCTCCCCCGGTCCCGTTTTAGCTACCCTCCTCGCACTGTCCAGTGACCTCACGCACCGTGCGCAGTCATGAGTCCTGGAAACTTGAACAGCTTAAAAACGAAAAGGCATAGCCAGTGGTGGGATTGAATTTTTTTTAATACCAGTTCTGTAGGCGTGGCTTGGTGGGCGTGGCGTGGCTTGGTGGGGGTGGCAGGGGAAGATTACTGCAAAATCTTCATTCTCTTCCCACCCCATTAACCTGCTTTCCAGCTCCGTTTTCCTGTGCAGGACAACCAAAGAAGATCCAGCCAATCAGCTAGGACTTGGGAGGCAGAGAACAGATGGGGGCGGGGCCAGTCAGAGGTGGCATTTGCCGGTTCTTCAAACTACTCAAAATCAACACTACCAGTTCTCCAGAATTGGTCCGAACCTACTAAATGCCACCTCTGGGCAAAGCCCTAGAGCTAAACTCTCAATGTCATTCTTATTCAGCTTAACCGGTTTGGTATTTATCGTTTCACCCAGGGGTGGGTTTCTACCGGTTCTGTCCACCTCTGTAGAACCGGTAGCTCTGAAGAACAGCAGACATAGAACCGGTTCTATGTCTGCGGATGTTTTTGTCCATCCGCCGCCCACCCGGGCTCTTACCTGACCTTTATTTCCTGATTTTTTTTTCAACTTCAGCTGCTGTGCGAGGCAGAGCTGCAGTTAAAAAAGCAGGAAAAGAGGGTTTTTTGAAAGGCTGCTTCTCTGCACGCAGCATGCTGGTGACGATTTACAGGTGCGCCAACCCAGCGTGCAGGGAAGCACATCGTAAATCACCGAACCTCCGTAAATGAGCAATAACTGGTAGTTAACCCTGTCGGATGCCACCCCTGATTTCAACCTCTCTTGTAAGTGGCCCAGAGTCGCTCTAACGGCGATGGGTGGCATATACAATTAATAAATCAATGAATTAAATCAGGGATCCCTAACCCACCCTCCTTCCCAGGCTGTGGCCCACTACCGAGCCGTGGCCCCTTTGGAACCGAGCCACGGAAGTGGTCATTCAGCACGCTTGCAGCTCCCCTTTGAACGAGTAGCAGGTGTACAAGGCTCCATGTCCACGCGGGCCACCCGTTTGTGCAAATGGAGCTGCGCACACACGCTCACGCCGCTTGCACGAAACCATCCCCATTTCTTCCCCCATCCACCCCCCCCCGGTCCCCAAAGCCACAAAGGAGGGGACCTGCTGAATTAAATCAGTAAGTCAACACAGGTCTTCACAGGGGTTTTTGGTTTGATTTGGGCCCCCTCTGCTTCAAAGAGAGAGTTGCCACTCAAATCATCCAGAAGGGCCTCTTCCAACTTTTCCGCTTTGTGAGCCACGGTGGCGCAGTGGTTAGAGGGCAGTACTGCAGGACTGCTGCCTGCCGACTGCCTGCAATTGGGCAGTTCGAATCCCACCAGGCTCAAGGTTGACTCAGTCTTCCGTCCTTCCGAGGGGGGTAAAACGAGGACCCAGATTGTTGGGGGCAACAGGCTGACTCTGTAAAGCAGGGGTCTCCAACCTTGGCAACTCCCAGATGTCCACAAGCCTTAAAAGTTGCCAAGGTTGGAGACCCCTGGCCTGAGGTGTACAGGTAGCCCTTGACTTGCAACAATTCATTTAACGACCATTTGAAGTTACGACGACCCTGAAAAAAGTGGCTTGGGGCCATTTTTCACTCTTACGACCGTTGCAGCATCCCCACGGTCATGTGATCAAAATTCAGACGCTTGGCAACTGATTCGTATTTATGACAGCTGCAGCGGCCCAGAGTCATGTGCTCCCCTTTTTGTGATTTCCTGACAAGCCAAAAAAATTGGGGAAGCCAGATTTCAATTAACAACCAGTTGTTAAATTACTAACTTAAGTTACTTAAGTTATTACCTATGTTTCCCCAAAAATATATTATATTTTTTTGCCACTAAAAAGGCACCAGGTCTTATTTTCGGAGAAACTAACCTCACTTGCATGCTTCACCCCCGGCCTCCTTTTCGTGGTCAGAGGCCTTCAGGAACTCCTTCTTCTGCAGCCAGAAAGGCTTTCCTTGAAAGCCTCTGCAGCCGATAATAAGAGTTTGGGATCGATCCAGAGCTTTGTTATCAGCTACAGAGGCCTTCAGGAAAGCCTTGGCGGCTGCAGAAGAAATGGGCCGGCCAGGCAGGTATCGGGGTGTGCCAGGCCTGGCTACAACTACAAGTAGTAGGGCAGCTGCACCCACCCCCGATCCCTACCCTAGCTTAATTTTGTGCACTGTGGAGTGGGCGGGATCTCAATTAGGGCTTATTTTGGGGACAGGACTTATATTGGGCGGACATGTCAAAATCAAGCTAGGACTTACTTTCAGGGTAGGTCCTATTTTCAGGGAAACAGGGTAACTTAAATGACTAACTTAACAACTACAGCGACTCACTTAACAATTGTGGCAAGAAAGGTCATAAAATGGGGCAAATCCATTTAGCAACTGTCTTGTTAGCAACCAAAATTTGGGGTCCGATTGTGGTTGTTAAATCGAGGACGACCTGCCTAAAGGAAGGCTACACCCTCTCTGGGTTGCAAAAGGCTCCTTACCCAGAGAGGCAAAAATCATTCAAACGCTTCACGGCAGCTCTGAAGATTAAATCAGGGATTGAAAAGCTGGTATACACACACACATGTTCACCAGGATCACAGGAAGAAGCCACGCCGTCCACCCAGCTCGACATCCCCCTAGGAAAATGAACGTCCTTTTTACCTGTGGTACTGGTTCTGTAAAAACTGGAATTCTTCTTTGATCCGGTCCAGAATCTCGGGGTAGGTCAGTTTCAAAGACTGGGGGGCGGTTGAGACGACACTGGCGGCAGCCGCGGCGGCAACAGCTGCGGTGGCCACAGGCGGTGTCTGTAGGTGAGCCTGGGAGGGAGATGGAGAGAGAGAGAGTGGGCAAAACTGACCCATGGCAGAACAAGCATCCTGCGCCGGCCCTCATTCCCCTCCCATGATGTTGTTCCCTTTGGAAAGAGGCCTGCCTCCCCTCTTTCCCTATGGTGATTCGCTTAACGACCACTGCAATGAAAGCTCAACAACCTTCCGGCGCGCAGTTAAGACCCTATTTTTCAAGCAGGCCAGCCTGGCCCAGTAAACGGTCTTTGGGTTTTAAATTTAATCTGGGTTTTAATTGCTAAATTTTATACTTTAAATTTTTAATCAATCCCTGATTTTAAATGTCTAAATTGTAGTTGGATGGGATACAGCCGGATTCGCTTATTTAATCTAGTTTTAAATTGTATTTAAATTGTATTTATTTTGTGTGTTTTTAGTAGGCTGTGCACCGCCCCGAGTCCCTCTTTGGGAGAGGGAGCGGTATAGAAATTTGAATAATAAATAAAATAAATAAATTTGTCTGGTTGTGTGATGACTGTTAAGGGACGACGTGGTGGCTCGGTGGCTAAGACCCTGAGCTTGTCGATCAGAAAGGTCGACAGTTTGGCGGTTCGAATCCCTAGTGCCGCGTCACGGAGTGAGCTCCCGTTCCTTGTCCCAGCTTCTGCCAACCCAGCAGATCGAAACCATGGTGAGAAGGGAACAGCGTTCCGTGCAACTTTGGTGTTTAGTCATGCCGCCACATGACCATGAAGACGCCTTTGGACAATGCTGGCTCTTCGGCTTTGTAACAGAGATGAGCACCGCCTGCTAGAGCCGGAAACGACTAGCACGGATGTGTGAAGGGAACCTTTATGATCGTTAAATGAGCATCATATGCAATTCTTCTGCGAATCAGCCTGTTGAGAACAATGGGTTCACTTAATGATCTGGATTCACTTAACAATGATGGAGAATTCTAGCAGTTGAAATTCACAAGACTTAAAAATAAACTGCCGCTACTCGAACACCCCTGGATGAAAGAGTTGCTTGGAGGAAAACTTTTACAAACATAGAAAATGCTTTAATTCAGGGGGCTCCAACCTTGGCAACTTTTAAGACTTGTAGACTTCAACTCCTAGAATTCCTCCTCCAGTCATGTTAGTTCAGGAATTCTGGGAGTTGAAGTCCACAAGTCCTAAAGTTGCCAAGTTTGGGGACCCCTGGTCTATGTGGTCACTCTGGGTCAACCCTAATTCAATACACATAATCAATCAATCATCAATCAATCAAAGCAAACTGCAGGTAGTCCTCGACTTACAACCACAATTGAGCCCAACATTCATGTCGCTAAGTGAAACATTTGTTAGGTGAAATTTGCCCCATTTTGTGACCTTTCTTGCCATAGTGTGTTAAGTTGAATCACTACATTGTTAAATTGCTGTAGTAACAGGATTGTGAAGTGAATCTGACTTCCCCATTGACTTTTGCTTGTCAGACGGTCGCAAAAGAGGATCACGTGATCCAGGGATGTGACAGTTACCAAACACCCGGAATTTTGACCACGTGACCATGGGGATGCTGCCAATAGCCGTACATGTGAAAAACGGCCATAAGTCACTTTGTTCAGGGCCGTTGTAACGTTGAATGGTCACTAAATGAACTGTTGTAAGTCGAGGACTACCTGTATTTCAGAAGGCCAAGTCTTCATGAAAGGCTAATTTTTCCTGTCTAAATAAAGTCATCAGTTAAATTTTGATCTCCTTCCCTTCCCTTCCCTTCCCTTCCCCCCGCCCATTAAAACCACATCCTTACCATCAAAAATCAGTGGGATGACTGTGGGCCAATCACCAGGAGACAGTGACTTCTAGTCCTGCCTTAGTCCTGAAAGCTTCCTGCCAGGAGATGTGAGTTCTAGTCCCACTTTAGCTCTAAAAGCCTGCTGTGTGACTTTGGGCCAATCACCAGGAGATGTGAGTTCTAATCCCGCCTTAGGCATGAATGAGGGTTGGATGACTTTGAACCAATCACCAGGAAATGTGAGTTCTAGTCCCACTTCAGCTCTGAAATCAGCAGATGTGAGTTCTAATCCCACTTTAGCCCTGAAATCACCAGATGTGAATTCTAGTCCTACCTTAGCCCTGAAATCACCAGATGTGAGTTCTAATCCTACTTCAGCTCTGAAATCACCAGATGTGAGTTCTAGTCCCACTTTAGCACTGAAACCAGATGTGAATTCTAGTCCCACTTTAGCCCTGAAATCACCAGATGTGAGTTCTAGTTCCACTTCAGTTCTGAAATAACCAGATGTTCTAGTCCTACTTCAGCTCCGAAATCACCAGATGTGAGTTCTAATCCCACTTTAACCCTGAAATCAGCAGATGTGAGTTCTAGTCCCACTTTAGCTCTGAAATCACCAGGAGATGTGAATTCTAGTCCCACCTTAGCCCTGAAAGCCAGCTGGATGATTTTGGGCTAGTCCCTCTCTCTCAGCCTGTCCCACCTGTTACTTCTCTGAGGAAAACAGGAGGAGGAAAGAATATTAGGGATGTTTGCTGGCTGGAGTTATTTATTAAAAAAAAAAAGTAATAAAGGAGCGACATGAATTAAATAAACAATTTTTAAAAATGATCCCAAGAGTCTGTAACACGCCCGTCACTGAAACACTGACATTTGGATAAGAATTAAATCGACATAAAGGAAAGTACTGTATATTTTTAATTTTTTTTATGGGAGTTGGAAACCTAAAGATTGGAGGTAGAAGAGAATTTAAAAAAAAAAAAAAAGATAACTTACCGGGGGCCGATTTTGGGAGAACATCCTTGTAAATCAACCATAGGTTTGTGATTTTAGGTAAGATCACTACTTGTCTGGTTTTGGGGAAACCACGTTCTGGAGGTAACCTAGGGAGAATAAGACGGTTACATGGTTAAATTGGAAGCGTCAATTATCTTATCCTGGTCCCAAGTCAGAAATTATGAGCATCTCAGCCATGTTAAGATGGGTGAACTACAACTCCCAGAATTCCCCCAGCCACCATGCTGGCTGAGGCAATTCTGTCAGTTGAAGCCCACACGTCTTTAAAACTTGCCAAGGTTGAGAAACACTGAATTTTAACACATTTTAAGTACAAACCTATAAGCAAAAAAGCCTTAGCAGTCTAGAAATGGCTGACCAGATTTTCAAAATGAGCCAGGCACGTTATTCCAGCAGTCATAAAATGCGCCATTATTGGACTGAACAGGGTTGCCTATCGGCATCTATTTTTTTTACACCTAATTTATTTTACACCACATAGTTGCCTTGAAGCAAGATGGGCGGCGAATAAATAAATAAGAAATATAAGGAACCCACAGGTCATGTACTGGTGATCAGTGTCATCCTTTTGTTTGTGAGGATAACAAGAGATTCATGAGGACTAGCACCTCAGAAAACCTGCCATGCGTTTCTCTTCTCCTTTCCAAAGTAAGGGGTCATCACTGTTTGTAGCAAGCCCTTCTACACTTCTAATCAAGTTCCACTTGACTCTGGTTTATCCATTGCATTCTCTTCTTTGCAATCATGGCTTAAATCCTGATTTAGGATAGCAATAAGGAAGCCATAGGGGGAAAATATAGTTTAAATCACTAAAACATGCTTTTATTTTTTTTAAAGCAATAAAACGATCAAAAGAAGATCCACAGGCCCAAAATACTACAAGCTCCCTCCTTCAGTAACCTAAATTGTGTCCACTGGGGCCTAGAGTAATCACAGTTAGTCCTCTACTTACAAGCATCCATTCAGTAGCTAAACAGGACTGAATAATATGATTTATGGCCAGTCCTTGCACTTACGACCACCGCAGCATCCCTCAACCACATGATCAAAATTTGGGCAGCCGATCTTGCATTTATGATGCTTGCAGCGTCCTGTGGTCACGTGATCACCACTTGCGACCTTCCCGGTTGGCTTCCCACAAGCAAAGTCAAGGGGGGGGGGAAGCCGGTTCGCTTAACGACCGCCCAATTCACTTAATAACTGTACCGATTTGCTTAACAACCAAGGCCAAAAAAAAAACCCACTTCACAGGATGTAAAATCGAGCGTGACTCATTTAAACCACCGCCTTGTTTAGCAGCATGATTTCTGGCCCCAATTGCGATCATAAGTCAAGGACTACCTCCAAAAACTGCTGGAAAGCCACCCCGACTAAGAGATTTTTTTTTTGCCAAAAAAAAAAAAAAACCCGATGAAAATCATCCTCGATTTGAGAGACGCTGCAAAGCCATCTTGACCCCTCGAAGGCCCTTCAAGGAAGGATATTTGCTGTCTGCTCAAGAAGGAAATTACACGGTGAACAAGGCCGCCTCTGGGCATGTCAAGGGCGTTTCCTTCTCCCCTCCCGCTTCCAATTCCCAAGGCGGCAGACTTCAGGAAGCATAAATTTCCTTTTTAACACATGTGTGACGGGGAGGGGGGGGCAGGGAAGGAGCCATAACTCAGCCCCCCCCCTTTTATTTTCCTCCTGGGTCAGGAAGAGAAAAAAAAAGACCTCCCATCAACACCACCGACTCCACGTGGCTCCTTTCTCTCTTATTTTATTTTTTATTTTACGTCACACACCATTCCCTCTTTCCAGCTGTTCTTACATGCGCCCCTCGATTAACTTTTAAGGTTCTCTCCCCCCCTCCCAAGTAATTGCCTGCTTCACAGGTAAGGATATAAAAACCTCCCAGCTGCAGTCTTTCCTGACTGCACACACACACACCTTCCCAAATTCCTTGTATCCGAGCCAGCTTTTATCAGGACGGATGTGCAAAACAACCAAAAACAGCCTTCCTGGCGCATCTAATCAGCCCCAGGGGAAGGAAGGATGTTTTGTGTGTGTGTGTGTGTGTGTAATAAATCAGTTTTAAACTAAATTATTTTCATCGATTTATTGACAGGCAAAAGTGAAGTTGTAGATAAGTATTCGACATACGACCACCATCGAAACGGGAACTTCACTGCAGTCATAAAGCGAGACCTCACCTGTGGATAAAATAGACAGGCAGTCCTTCAAGTACGACAGCAATTGAGCCCCGACATTTCTGTTGATGAGTGAGACAGTCCGGTGAGTTTGGCTCCATTTTATGCCTTCTTCTTGCCGCCCTTAAGTGAATCACTGTCGTTGTTAGACGAGTCCCACTCAATGGGAAATCTGGCTTTTCCCATTGACTCTGCTTGTCAGAAGGACGCGAAAGAGGATCGATCAGGTGAACCCGGAACACGATAACTGTCATAAATTATGAGTCAACTGCCAAACAGTCTGAATTTGGATCACAGGACCATGGAGTTGCTTACAGTTTTAAGTGTGAAAACTGGTCCTAGGTCACCATTTTTAAAGTGCCGTTGTACCTTTGAGCGGTCACTAAACCGACCACTGTAAGTCGAGGACTAGCTGTAACCCATGCAAAAACTCCGATTTTGATGAGTTTTTAAATTAAAAAAGATGGAATCCCAATAGGGATTGGAAAATAACCAGATGGGGTTTTTTTTCAAAAGAAAAAACAAGACAAAACCAGCACCGGCAATCTTGCCTCCAGCTTAGAAATTTGACTCTTAATAAGGATGCGCATTGGACAGATTGGGGAAAAGAAGGGAAAGGATGGGTGATAGACTGCCTCCGCATCTGGAGTCTCCATCTCCCAGGCCAAGACTTCCAACAAATAGGAACTTCATATTTGCAGGTACCTCTTACTCTCCCCCAATTTAGAAAAAAGACATCAATGACTGAAAAGGAAGCGATCCTTCGCACAACTCATAAAGCATCTGAAAGCATAAGTGAGCTGCATTCCCACCACAGTCCACCTTTAATGTTGATTAATCTTTTTTTGCGATGCCGGGCAAACCCCGAACCAATGCATTCTCCCAACAAACAGACTTAAGAAAAGTTCATTTCTCTAAGCAGGCGAAACGTGCAGGCAGTCCTCAACTTACAACAGTTCATTTAGCAACCGTTCAAAGTTACGACGGCATTGAAAAAAGCGACTGATGACCGTTTTTTTCACACTTACGACTGCTGCCAATACCCCCCCCATGGTCACATGCCTCCAAAATCTGGCCCACTGACTCATATTTATGACTGTTGCAGTGTCCTGAGGTCACGGGATTCCACTCCTTTTGCAATTTTTTTAGAAGCAAAGTCCATGGGGGCAGTCCGGATTCACTTATCCACCGGATTATCAACTTAACAACTGCAGTAGTTCGCTTAGCAACAGCGGCAAGAAAAGTAATAGAATTCTCTTAAGCAACGTTTCACTTAGCAACAGAAATTTGGGGGTCAATTATGTTCAGAAGTCCACAAATTGATTGCAGAAAGTACGACTTCAGCAACAGAGTGGTCAATGCCTAGAATACACTACCTGACAGTTGTTACATCCTCTAAACCCCACTCCTTTAACCTCAAACTAACCACTATTGACCTCACCCCATTCCTAAGAGGTCTGTAAGGGGTGTGCATAAGTGCACCATCGTGCCTACTGTCCCTGTCCTTTTATTTGTACCTATTTCCTGTATTCTTACTCATGTTTATACTTACACCTATTATCTTGTAAGCTATTGACAAATCAAATAAATCAAATAAACTGCCTGTATTTGTGTGTGAATGCATCCCAGCCTCCAATCTAGCTACATTGTGGGCTACGGATGCCAGTCCTGGCTTCAGAAAAATGTGTAGACCCCTATTAAAAAAGATTTAATATACCCACTGGGGTCTTTGGCGGCTAGATTAACAATGCAAGCTTGTTTTCTCCAAAGTTCTTGCAAACTGTTATACAACATCAAACAAAATTGTCTCCATTCTTTCCCTCTCTCCGGATCTTGAATAAAGGACCTTAAAAACTGCCTGCCCCCCCCCTTCCCCCTTCCCCAACACCCACCCCATTCAGTCCCTACGGGTGGGAAGCAAGAACTGGCTCTCTTCATTCAGGAGCCAGGCACTCCGCACATGTTCCATGGCGGTCTATCCCTTATGCCCCAAGGGGGGAAAGAAATAAAATTAAAATCAAAATACAGGCGCTGGGCGAGATTTCAAGGACTTAAAAAAAAGAGCTGGCAGCCCCCTCTGTGCTTCCCAGGGAAACCCGGCTTTAAAACTGGAGATAAAGGGCAGAAGGCAAAACCAGAAGCAAAGTAACATTAATCACAGTTTAATTCGTGAGTATCTGGCGAGGAGCTGCACGAGATCAAACAAGGGGGAGGAGGAGGGGGGGTCGATTTTAACCCCAGATGCCTCTTTGTATTAAGAAAGGAATACGGGCAGGAACAACACACACACACAACACACCCCAATTAACAATCGCCCCAATTAACAATCGGAATCTCCTCTTTTCCCACCAACAAGGAACTGGTACTTCTTCGGCTTAGAAACCCCCCACCCAGTTTTTTTTTTAAACCAAGAAAGTCCCGGGTACAAAATTCCCCCCCCCCCAAAAAAAAACCCAGATTTCTCCCAGCCTAACAATAGTCCGGCCCCAAAGCAACAGCATCAGGAGCAGGTAGAGAGAGTAGATCCGCCTGCAGGAAAGAGATCCACCCTTCCCTTTCCTAAATCCCCACCGTTAAAAGCGCTTGCAACCCACCTACCCACCCACTCACTCACTTTCCCCTTTGGAGAGACGGACCCGAAGGAGACAGGGGGGAGGGGAGATCTACCTCCACCGCGCGAGGAAAAAAAAAACAACACTCACCCCGGGGCGCAGGGATCGCCCACGCCTCCTCCTTTTGCGGGGAGAAAGGCAGAGCGTGGGCGGGGTGGCTCCGGGTCAGGGCTGCCCTGCCGTGTGGGTTTGCAAGAGGGAAAAAAAGAGAGAGAGAGAGAGAGAGAGAAAGAGAGAAGCCCCCTCCTTTCAACGCCCCTTCTTCCTTTCCTCGCTTTCTCTCTCTCTCTCTCTCTCTTTTTCCCTCTCCTCCTCCTCCCTCCCTCCCTCCCCCCCCGCGGCTGCTTTGCGGGGGAGATGCGATCAATGGAACGCCCGCCAGCTCCACGTGGGGTCTGCCGCTTTCTCTTTCGCCAGAGCCGAACGCGCCGCAGCCAATCAGAGCGCCGGGAAGGGAGAGAGAAGGGCGGGGGGGAGGGAGGAGGAGAAGAAAGGGAAGGCAAAGGAAGAAATAAATAAGGCGCTCGCGGCCCACGTGGGGGCGAGGCGGGATGGGGGGGGGGAAAGGAGGGGAAGAAAAAAAAAAAAAAAGCCACAAAACCCCAGGACGCGCCTGATTGGTCCGGCGCGGCTTCCCGTAGAAAATGTGTCAATCTGGATAGAACGCGAGGTAGCCGAGAATGGGAGGGGGGAGGGGGGGAGGAAAGGGAAGCGCTCGCTCGCTCGGCCCCCCCCCCCGTTTCTTTTCTTTTTTTTCTTTTCTTTTTTTTTTCGGGTTAACCCTTGAAGTGCTGGCGGGGATGAAAATTGGTTTAACCCTTGAAAAGGGGAAGGAGAGAAGAAACGAGTTAAGGGTGGAAAAGCTGGGAGGGGGGAGGGGGAGGGGACATGGAGGGGGGGTCGGGGGGAAAAGGGGGGAGGGGGAGAGATCGGTGTTAACCCTTTAAGATTCAGGAGGGAAAGGGAAAAGGGGATGGGGGAACAGAGGAAGAAAGGGGAGACAGAAGAAGGGGAATGGAGGGACAGAAGGAGACAGGGAGGAAAGGGAGGCTGGGAGGGCAAGGGGAAGGGGGACAGAAGTTGAAAAGGGATACAGAAGGGATGGGGACAGAGGGAAAAAGTGGGGACATTGGGGGAGAGAGGGGGAAAGGGGGCTGTGATAGAGGGACAGAGGGGAAGCAGGGACAAAGGGGAAAAGAGGGGAAGGGGGCAGAGCAGAAAAAGGGGGACAGAGGGGAAAGGGAAAATTGAAAGGGGAAAAGAGGGCAGGGGGCAGAGGGAAAAGGGGACAGAAGGGGAAGGGGGAAAAGAGGGGAGTGGGGCAGAGGGGAAAAGCGGGGACAGAGAGGAAGGGGGGAAAGGGTGAGAGTGAAAGAGGTACAGAGGAGGAAGAGAGATTTTCCTTAACAAGAGAGAAAAAGACTCTTCGGCTTCCCTTGACACGGGTCAAGCCAAAGTGGAACGAGTTAACCCTTCAAGACCCAGAAAGCTTCGAGGATAAACGCGGCGGTTGGCGGAGCGGGGGGGGGGGGGGGGGGGCGAGTTGAACTCTGCAAAGTCTGGACTGAGGGAAGGAAGGAGGGTTTTTTTTTAAACCCTTAAAAAGAAAGGAAAGAAGAAGGAAGGCAAGGGGTTGCGGACTCGGTGGATTCGGTCAGATCAAGAATTTGTGGGGTGGGGGGTGTCTGGAAAAACAAGACAAAAAACGGGGTTAAAAAGCTGAGGAAAATCCGGCCCTTAAAAAAAAGAAAAGAAAATTAGACAGGGGTGTGAGGGGGTGAGGTAAATGAATCTTTCAAGGCTAGGGGAGTGAGAAGGAGATCAACCAGGTTTAACCCTTCCAAGATCCCCCAGAGGAAAGGTTAACTCTTACCTTTCAGAGGGTGAGAAGGAATTATGGATGAAAAAGGGGGTATATAAATTATATTTATTAGAGGAGTATTTCTCATCCTGGGCCCCTTTAAGCCGTGTGGACTTCAAGTCCCAGAATTCCCCAGCTGCTTGCAGGCTGGGGAATTCTGGGACTTGAAGTCCACACAGCTTAAAAGGGGCCCAGGATGAGGAGCACGGCTATAGAGACTAATGGA
Source organism: Bungarus multicinctus (assembly GCA_023653725.1). Taxonomy (NCBI): domain Eukaryota; kingdom Metazoa; phylum Chordata; class Lepidosauria; order Squamata; family Elapidae; genus Bungarus; species Bungarus multicinctus. The sequence goes on along the minus strand of CM042838.1, from coordinate 162,920,611 downwards.
TGAGCGGGAAACCAGACAAACAGTGAATGTTATATATATTTTACCACATTTTCTATGTTTTTCCCTCCCTCGTTTCTTTTTTTCGGGCCCAGTTTTTTTTATATTTGTTCCAAAACGGCCTTGTTGGAAGCTCTCTGAATAATGCATAAATGAAATAAACAGATCAACTGAGGAAAGCTCATGGCTTTCCTTGCCAAAGGAAAGGCACACCCCCCCAGGATTTGAGTCCCAAAATCCTGTCTCCTTGGATTGGGAGGATTCGGTGATTGAACCTATGACCCTAACCCTGGTTCCCTCCATCCAATCCTATAATTCGGGAATTAGCCTTTTGCAGAACTTTCAAAATTGTCAGTTTTGTATCTGGAAGGCTCCATTTTATATGAGGGGAGGGATATTTAATCCTGGAATGGTGGTTTGTTCACACCCCAAGAGCAGAAAAAGCAAGCTTTGTTGGGTCATTTAATTTGCTTGTCTGCGGTTGAACACGGTTCGTGTAAAGGATCCACAGATAATCTCGGATTTATGATAGTTCGTTTAGTGACTGTTCGAAGCAATAATGTCACCTAAAAAAAGTGCCATTTTTGATACTTAACTGTACATTACACAATCAATATTCAGGCCCTTGTACTTACAACGGTTGCAGTGACCTGAGGGCTCCCCTTTCCCCCCCCCAAACTGATTTACTTATTTTTGTTCATCATTTCCAAGCTTCTAGTCCTCAAGCTGTGGCTAACTAATTTAAGGGGTGTATGTTCTGACCTAGGCTTCCCCCAAAAGCATGAAGCTGACTCCTCGTCCTGATGAAACTCCTTTTATTTAGTTTGCAGTGAATTTCTCTCTGGCAAACAGTCTTTCAGGAGATTTCACAACCACAGACCTTTATCAGGCTTGGAGAGTTGCCAGGCCGATATCTTCCAAACGTCACGCTGTAGCAGGCAATACTTGACAAGGAGTCAGGAACAGATCTTCACCCTAATGAATTGAACTAATTGTCTCCTGCAAACCACACTCCCTTTCACTCCTCTTTTATTCCCTATGGGAGGGGCCATTCACCGTCCACCTGAGCCTTTACACCCAAGTTGACCCTTGTTCCTTACTTGTTCCCTTCTCCTAGCAGCTCTGCGCATGCACACACTGGGAACAGGCTCCAGCTGTTCTTCTTCCTCACTGATCTCCGACTCTGAAGTCAACTGATAACTGTCTGACAGCCCTGGCCCCATCTCTGCTCTTGTCAGAGTCTTCCTCAGACTCCAGGACTGGCTCATGTTCCTCCCCAATCTCCTCATTGTCCGAGTCAGCACCGCTGGCCACTGGCAGGGCCACAACAGGGTGTTTGTTTGTCCTTACTCTGAGAGCTTTCATATTGAAGTTTCTTTTTTTTTTCTCTTTGTGGCAGAGGCCATGCTTTGTTTCATTCGGTTATATTTTACTGATTTATTGAGCACCCTTAAGATTTCTATATCACAAGTGGCTGCAAACTTTTGGGGCTGTGTGTTGGTGCAGGGAAATTTCAGAAATAAACCAGATTGGAAGATTCATCTAATCTTTCTTCCGAAGAACCAAACCTGTTCCCCAACATATAGACTGAGATGTAGAGGCAGCCCTTGACTTACGACAGTTCATTTAATGACCGTTCAAAGTTACAATGGCACTGAAGTGACATATTTATTTATTATTTATTTATTTGTTCGTGCTTCTATACCGCTCCCTCTCCCAAAAAGGGACTCGGGGCGGTGTACATTCAACAACGAAAACAGTACAAATAACGGAAATGAAATAAATAAAAATCTAAAATGGATAAGAACAACACCCAACAGAAAAATTATCTAAAATTTAAAATATGATCATTTTTCACACTTAATGACCATTGCAACATCCCTGTGGTTATGTGATCAAAATTCAGATGCAACTGACTCATATTTATGACGGTTGCAGTGTCTTGCGCTCACGTGATCTCCTTTTTGTGACCTTCTGACCAGCAAAATCAATGGGGAAGCCAGGCTCGCTTTACTGACTTAACAACCGCAGTGATTTATTTAACAATTCTGGCAAGAAAGGTCATAAGATAGGACAAACTCACTTAACAACGGTCTCGCTTAGCAACAGAAATTTTGGGCTGAGTTGTTGCTGTAAGTCAAGGACTAATTGCACTTTGATTGGCTCTGCAATCTCACTGAATCAAATTGGCACGTTTATCTATCTATATATATATATATAAGAGAAATACCACTCGCGCATCATCACAAAATCTCCAGAACTGTAAAGCCCACAAACTTGAAATTTGGCACGTATGTTTCTCTTGGCTTCTAGGTGCTCACTAAGAAAGGATTGTTCGAAATGACCATCAGAGCATTAGTATTTCCTATATTATTATTATTATTATGAACATGCTCTGTTGCTAAGGAGTTCTACTCCCTCTCCCCACCCGAAAAGAAATCTCTTCCAAATGCAAAACACAAGCAGAGAGGAGTTTTAGTTTCAGTTTCACAGCACCACAGAACAGTTGAGCTAAGCCACGCCCAGGCTCCTTGCTCACACAGCAAATACTGTTTCAGTTTCCAAACAGCCCTTAACTCTCTCACACACTGATAGGATGCCAGCCAGATGAATTCAGATGGATGCTGGCAAGCAGAGGCAGAATTTCCCCCCCTTATTTTCCTCCCAAAAAACTAAACTCGACCACATAGTTTCGTAGCAAAGCACGGGTATACAGCTAGTAAGTTTTTAAGCTAGTCTGGTTTAAATCGGATTGCAATTCCAAGCTGAATTCAGAAAAACCACACAACGTGTGGGCTGTTCTGTTCAGTTGCCAGCTGGGTGTGATGAGCTGAATGCAGAAAATCGAGGTGGGTGGGAGAAGCCCACCCCACTGGACTCAAATCCTGGTGAGCTTCGATTTATCTGCTTATCAATATATATAGATTTCTTTGCCATTTCAATGTGTATGGCCAGGGATTCTGAGCAGACAGATATTGTAGTCCTTGACTTAAAGACCACAATCGACCTCAAAATTTCTGTTGCTAAGCAGTAAGTGAGTCTTGACCCATTTTATAACCTTCCTGGCCACCGTTGTTAAGTGAATCACTGCTGTTGTGAAGTCAGTCCCACGGTTGTTCAGCGATGCTGGCTTCCCTGTCGATTTTGCTTGTCAGAAGGTCGCAAAAGGGGATGTGACCCCCGGGATGCTGTAACCATCATAAATAGGAGTCAGTGGCCAAGTGTCTGGATTTTGATCATGTGACCGCGGTGATGCTGCAATGGTCATAAGTGTGAGAACCGGCCATGTTACTGTTTTCGGTGTAATTGTATCTTTGAACAGTCACTAAATGAACTGTTGTAAGTTGAGGTCCCCTGAACAACCAAGAGTCGGTTGAATTTGGTGTGTGTGTGTGTGTTCGCGCACTTGCGCGAGTGTGTGCCTGTGTGAGAGAGAGAGAGGGAGAGAAAAAGAGAGAGGGAGAAAGAAAGAGAGAGGGATAGGGAGAGAGAAAGAGGGAGAGAGAGAAAGAGAAAGGGGGGACAGGGAGAGAGAAAGAGAGAAAGAGCAAGAGAGAGAGAGAGAAAGAAAGAGACACAGAAAGAGAGAGAGAGGGAGAGAAAGAGAAGAAAGGAGGAGAGGAAGAGAGACAGAAAGAGAAAAAGGGAGAGGGAGAGAGAAAGGGAGAAAGAGAGAGGGAGAGAAAGAGGGAGAGAGAGGGAGAAAGAGAAAAAGAAAGAGAGGGAGAGAGAAAGAGGGAGAAAGAGAAAGAGCAAGAGAGAGGGAGAGAGAAAGAAAGGAGAGAGAGAGAGAGAAAGAGAAAGAGCAAGAGAGGGAGAGAGAGAGAAAGAGAAAGAAAAAGTGAGAGAAAGAAAGAGAGAGAGGGAGAGAGAGAGAAAGAAAGAGAGAGAAAGAGAGAGAGAGGAGAGAGGATTGGCCACCTCAAAAGGACTAGTGCCTTTGTTCCATGCATTGATTTAATAGGACTGGGGAAGAAAATTGGATTAAGGTCTGGAGGGCTGAAGCTGGGAATGGAAAGAAATGGGAGGGGGGGAGAGAATTGATTTAACCCCAGGGAAGAAAGGGGGGGGAAGCGGATCTAGAGTCGGGAGTGGAGTTTTAAAAGGGGGTTTAAAAGGGGGGGATGGGGAGGGGAAGCATTGCTCTTTCCCAAGGCGGAGGGAGGGGAGGGGGGATTTAAAGCTTAAAAGGGCTGGAGGAGAAGGGAATTAATTCTGCAAGGGGGAGGGGGGGGAACAGCTTAACTGCTAAAGGATTGGAGAGGATAATTAGCTAACCTTGGAACTATTAGAGGTCTGGGATTTGAGTAACCCTTTAAAAGGAGGAGGAGGAGGAGGAGGAGAAGGACTCCGGGGAAGGACAAGGACAATTGTCTCCCAGGGCCTCTTTTACTCTCAGCCTTACCTTATAAAGTATTTAAAGGGTGAGGGGGAAACCATCCTTGACGATGCGGTCAGAAATGCTTTCCCAGATGGTTTGCTGCCCGGTTGTGCTTCCTTCTTTTTTCGGCTGGCATCCAGCAGAGCAATTCTTGCCCTGCTCAAATGGGGGTAGAGCCTCCCTATGCAGGGGTATTCTACTTCAGAAGGAAGGAGTTTGGCCCCTAAGGGTTAAGGTGCTGGGCTAGAAAACCGGGTTCTAATCCTCGTTGATTTTGTGCCCATCACCAGGAGATTGGGAGTTCTAGTCCTGCCTTGGGCATCAAAGTCAGCTGGGTGACTTTGGTTCAATCACCAGGAGACTGTGAGTTCTAGTCTTGCCTTAGGGACAAAAGCCAGCTGGGTGATTTTGTGCCCATCACCAGGAGACTGTGAGTTCTAGTTCTGCTTTAGGGACAAAAGCCAGCTGGGTGATTTGGGGTCAATCACCAGGAGACTGTGAGTTCTAGTTCTGCCTTAGGGACAAAAGCCAGCTGGGTGATTTTGGGCTAATCACTAGGAGACTGTGAGTTCTAGTTCTGCCTTAGGCATGAAAGAAAGCTGGGTGACTTTGGGCCAATCACCAGGAGATTGGGAGTTCTAGTCCTGCCTTAGGGACAAAAGCCAGCTGGGTGATTTGGGGCTAATCACTAGGAGACTGTGAGTTCTAGTCCTGCCTTAGGGACAAAAGCCAGCTGGGTGATTTTGGGCTAATCTCTAGGAGACTGTGAGTTCTAGTTCTACCTTAGGCATGAAAGAAAGCTGAGTGACTTTGGGCCAATCACCAGGAGATTGGGAGTTCTAGTCCTGCCTTAGGGACAAAAGCCAGCTGGGTGATTTTGGGCCAATCACTAGGAGACTGTGAGTTCTAGTTCTACTTTAGGCATGAAAGAAAACTGGATGACTTTGGGCCAATCACCAGGAGATTGGGAATTCTAGTCCTGCCTTAGGGACAAAAGCCAGCTGGGTGATTTTGGGCCAATCACCAGGAGATTGGGAGTTCTAGTCCTGCCTTAGAGACAAAAGCCAGCTGGGTGATTTTGGGCCAATCACTAGGAGACTGTGAGTTCTAGTCCTACCTTAAGCATGAAAGAAAGCTGGGTGATTTTGGGCCAATCACCCGGAGACTGGGAGTTCTAGTCCTGCCTTAGAGACAAAAGCCAGTTAGGTGACTTTGAGCCAATCACCAGGTGATAATGAGTTCTAGTCTTGCCTTAACAGCTGCTCTGCTTATCAGTGGAAATTCTTGTCTGAAATATGGTCGTAAGCCAAGGACTACCTGCATGTATGCTGCCTTGAGGTGCTAAACAAAAGTCAGGACTCTGTATAAATGCAATAAATATAATAAAAATAGCAAGTCAATTGCTTTCACAGATCAACCTGGGTGATTTTTCTGGCTCTGTTTAAATCTGCTATGGATTTCTACTCCTGTCTTTGTTTCTCCATCCATTGATCTTCATGAAGCTAAAAATGGCAATGCAGAGAAGAAAAAATCTGAATTCCTGTATTTTGTGCAAAAGGAAAGAAAAATATGGAAAAATTAATTCCCTTTTTGCCCTCTGTGTGTCTGAATTGGACACTGAATCTCAATTTGGGATCGGAATGGAAAACGTGGTGGAAAAAAATTGGAATGCCATGGAATATCTTGCTAGAGGGGAATATTCCATTAGACATTCGTGCAAATTCTCCTGAAATGCCAATTTGGAATACAGGTAATCCTCAATTTATGACCACAATGGAACCCAACATTTCTGTTGCTAAGTGAGGCATTTGTTAAGTGAGTTTTGACCCATTTTTTGACCTTGCTTGCCACCGTTAAGTGAATCACCGCAGATGTTAAGTTAGTAACACGGTCGTTAAGCGAATCTGGCTTCCCCATTGACTTCACTGGTCAGAAGGTCGCCAAAGGGGTCACATGACCCCAGGACACTGCAACCATCATAAATATGAGTCAATGGCCAAGCGTCTGAATTTTGATCACGTGACCACAGGGATGTTGCAACGGTCGTAAAAGTGAAAAACATAAGTCACTTTTTTCAGGGTTGTCATGACTTTGAAAAGGTCATTAAATGAATTGTTGTAAGTCAAGGACTACCTATGTATCTCAAGTCTATATGTTGGGGAAGATGCTTGGTTCTTTGGAAGAAGGATTAGACGAATCTACCAAACTGATTTATTTTTGAAATTTCCCTGCATCAACACAGCCCCAAAATTTGCAGCGGCTTGTGATACAGAAATCTTAAGGATGATCAATAAAATATAACCGAATGAAACAAAGCATGGCCTCTGGCATGAAAAAAATAAAATAGAATTCAACTTGAAAGCCCTTAGAGCAAGGACAAACAGACAGCCCCCTTAGTTACCACAGCTTGAGGACTAGAACTGTATTCAGGATGTTGAATTTCTCTTCAAATGAAATGTTTTCCCTGTGGCTGGGGCACAAACCTAGTTAGAGAGAGAGAGAAGCAGGCCAAATGAATAACCTTGATTTCTCTTTCATGAGCACGAATAGTGGTGGGATTCAATTTATTTCTACTGGTTCTGTGGGCTTGGTGGCCGTGGTGTGGCTTGGTGGCCTGTGGCAGGGGAAGGACACTGCAAAATCCCATTCCTTCCCCACCCCACTAACCTGCTTTCCAGCTCCATTCTCCTGTGCAGGACAACCAAAGAAGACTCAGCTGATCAGCTGGGACTCAGGAGGCAGAGAATAGATGGTGGCGGGGCCAGTCAGAGGTGGGATTTGTCGGTTCTCCAAACGACTCAAAATTTCCACTATCGGTTCTCCAGAACCGGTCTGAATCTGCTGAATACCACCTAGGAGTAGGAGGTTAAAATTTGGGATGCAGACCAGCACTCGGTGACAAAGTTTGTCAACCTCACTTATTTTAAGATGAGTGGACTTCAAATTCCCAGAATTCCCCAGTAAGCATGGATGTCTGGGGAATTAGAATAGAGTAACAGAGTTGGAAGGGACCTTGTAGGTCATCTAGTCCAGAGGTCTATAACCTTGTCAACTTTAGGCTTGTGGACTTCAACTCCCAGAATTCCTCAGCCAGCTTTGCTCTAACTCCACCACCTTTGCTGGCTGAGGAACTCTGGGAGTTGAAGTCCACAAGTCTGAAAGGGGCCAAGGTTGGAGACCCCTGGCCTAGTCCAACCCCTCCACCCAAGCAGGAAACCCTACAGCATTTCTGACCGAGGGCAGTCCAGTCTCTTCTTGAAGGTCTCAAGCGATGAAGCTCCCACAACTTCTGAGGGCAACTTCTGTTCCATGGGTGGATTGTTAATTATGGGAGTTGAAGTCCTTACGTCTTAAAAGTTGGTGGTTGACAAATACTGCTATAGAGGGAATTATCCAAAAGGGGGCTTTTGCCAGTTCACACTGGTTTGGGCGAACCGGTAATTAAGATTCTGTGCAGTTCGGCAAACCGGCAAATCCCACCACTGGCTCTCCCCGCCTCCACTCGGTTTTCATCCCATTTTCAGGCCATTTTTCAGGCTGTTTTAAGGATGTTTTGGGGCTGTTTTCAGGTCATTTTTGGTCTGTTTTCAGGATATTTTTGGCTGTTTTCAGGCTATTTTTGGGGGTCAAAAAACAGCCTGAAAAATGCTTGAAAAACAGCCTGAAAAAGGCTGGTAAAATGGCCTGAAAAAGGCAAAAAAACCAGTCTGAAAATGGGCCCAAAATATGGGCCCAAAAACAGGCCAAAAAATGGGTGGGGCCAATCAGCTGAATCCTATCCTCTGTTTTTGAGGCGAGTGGCTGGGAGGCGGGGCTGTGTGTGATGAGTGACATCACACACCCAGTCACATGACCAACTGACCACACCTATCCAGCCAGAGAACCGGTTGTTAAATTATTTCATTCCCATCACTGGAATTATCTGATTAGAGAAATTATAATTTGGAGTGGGGAGGAGACTTGAAACGATGCATTTCTCTCTGCCAAGGCCAAAACACAGCCTTGACTTTTCCATTGCAGAAAATGCTTGGCATTTTGCCTTTCTTTCCAAATGAAACTCAACACCCACCCACTCCCAATTGGGATCCATTAATTTTCTGGATGGGGGTCCTAAAAGACTTTTCCCCTTCCTTGCCCAGTGATTGGTCAGAAGCTATGTGACATCATAGCATCCCCAGAGTTGAGATTGGCTTCTACAGCAGATAGAATGGTAAGAGGATGAGCAGCAGATCTGCAGGTCCTGGTATTGCTTTGCTGCCCCCTGGTGGTCAGGCTGCATCAATACCAGAGGTGGAGGTAGCCCTTGAGTTGACTTGCAAGTTGACAACCAATTCGTTTAGTGACTGTTCAAAGTTACAACGGCACTGGAAAAAAAAGTGACTTTGGACTGGTCCTCGCAATTATGACCGTTGCAGCAATCCCATGGTCATGTGATCAAAATCCAGGCACTTGGCCACAGGCATGTACTTATGATGGTTGCAATGATCTTCCCAGCTGGCTTCCAATAGACAAAACCTAGTGGGGGAAGCCAGATTCACTTAACAACCACGTGGTTCACTTAACAACTGAAACAATTCGCTTACCAACCGTAGCGAAAGAGGTTATAAATTTGGTTGCAACTCACTTAACGACTGCCTTGCTTAGCAACAGAAGTCGGGGTCCCGATTGTGGTTGTTAAGTTGAAGACTACCTAGAAAACAGGCCAGAATGGAGACCCACATTTTTGCTGCTAAGTGAGATGTTTGTTAATGAATTTTTGCCCCATTTTACGACCATCCTTGCCACGGTTGTTAAGTGAATCCCTGCCATTGTTAAGTTAGTAACCCCAGTTGTAAAGGGAATCCGGCTTCCCCATTTGACTTTGCTTGTCAGAAGGTCACAAAAGGGGATCACGTGACTTTGGGACACTACAACCGTAGTTAAGTATGAGTCAGCCGGCCAAGCGCCCTGAATTTTGATCACGCGACTATGGAGAATGCTGCAACAGTCATAAGTGTGAAAAAATGGTCAGAAGTCACTTTTTTTCCAGGGCCGTTACATCTTCAAGCGGTCACTAAACGAACTGTTGTAAGTCGAGGACTACGTGTGCGTTATGTGAACTCTTAGCGTAGGTTTAGCGAAAGGCGTGAATCCAAGCCTTGGTTTAAATGTGAAGATTTGATGTCTTGTGCAAAACTAAGAAACGGCAATTCGGGACCAAGCGACTCAGCAGCCTTTGGGAACAGAGCCAGGCGCTGCTGCTTCTCTATTGTCAAGCAAAGCAACTGGATTTCCGGTTCAAAGAACCTCTGGAGAAAAGTCTCCCTTTGATTTGCAAGAAACACACACACACACACACACACACAAACACACACAGAGGCACAGAGAGATGGAAAGCGGGAAGTGTTTTCCAGGTCCACCCCCCTCCCCTCCCCCAAAATGTCTGTTCCTTTGCCAATGCAATTTAAAGGTACAGGGACATACTGCCCCCTAGTGTCCATAGTCCATGAGTAGGGTTTTTAATTCGATTTTAATTTTTTACGGGTTTTACTGGTCTTAGCCATGTATTTAATTAATCTTTAAACTCTTTTTAACTTTTCTATTTGTATGTTTTTATTGTGGCTGTTCACCGCCCCGAGTCCCTTTTTGGGAGAGGGGGCGGTATACAAATCGAAGAAATAAATAAATAAATAAAATAGTCCTTTTAATTTCAAGTTTATTGTCAAATACGTAAAAGATAACAGAATAACAGAGTTGGAAAGGACTTTGGAGGTCTTCTAGTCCACCCCCCACCCTGCTCAGGCAGGAAACCCTACTCCATTTCAGACAAATGGTTATCCCACATCTTAAAAACTTCCACTGTTGGAGCATTCACAACTTCTGGAGGCAAGTTGTTCCACTGGTTAACTGTCTTACTGTATTTCTTCTTATTTCTAGGTTGCTTTTCTCCTTGAATAGTTTCCATCTTTTGCTTCTTGTCCTGCCTTCAGGAGAATAGGTTGACACCCCGCCCCTCTTCTTCTTTGTGGCAGTCCCTCAAATAGTGGAAGACTGCTATATATGTCTCCTTTAATCTTTGAGCCCGTGACTCAAGATCCCGTGAAGTGTTAAAACCACTTTATAAGGCCTTGGTAAGGCCATCCTTGGAATATTTGCATCCAATTTTGGTCGCCACAAAGAAGCTGAGACTCTGGAAAGAGTGCAGAGAACAGCAACAAAAATGATTAAGGGGACTGGAGGCTAAAACATAAGAACGGTTGCAGGAATTGATTCTATCTCTAGTCTAATGAAAAGAAGGACTAGGGTGACATGATAGCAGCCTTGATGGGCTGCCCCAAAGAAGAGGGAGTCAAGCTATTCTCCAGAGCACCTGAAAGGCAGGAGAAGAAGCAATGGATGGAAACTAATCAAGCAGAGAACCAACCTGGAACTAAGAAGAAATACAGTGAGAACTATTCAGAGTTTTGCAGCGTTAATTCAGCGCCAGAAAAATAAACACAGATGGCTGATGCTTCATTTAACATAATAAGTAGATTTTACAAACCGGTTGTAGATTTCTCCAACATGGAACAAATTCAGACAGAAACATTGCAAGTAACTTCAGTAGCAACTCAGAAACAGACATCAGTTTCACTTTAGTTCAGCAAGCGAGCAGAGGAGAGAAGCAGTTTCATCTTCAATAGGCAGACTCAGAGCTTAAAACAGAGCTGCAGAGTTTAATATACAGCCACGCCTCAGTTACTCCTAGTTTCAGTTTCCAAACTGTCCTCATTGGCTGATTTAGTTGTTGTGCCTATTCATTGGCTGACCTTGTTACCATGCTCTAGTCTAGTGGTTCCCAAAGTGGGCGGTACCGCCCCCTGGGGGGCAGTGGGATTCCTTAGGGGGCACTAAGAGGCAAGAGGGCTGGCAGGGGGGCACTAAGAGACAGAGGTGCCGGCCTTGCAGGTTCACTCATTGACTGTAGCACCGCTCCAGAGCCGGCACCTCCAATGTGGCGCCGTGGCCGTGTTCGATGCGCCACCCCTCTGCCACCTCTTAGCGCCTCTCTGCTGGCCCCCTTGGGGACACTAAGAGGGGGAAGGGGGGCGTTCGAGATGCTGGCCGGCCCTGCAGGTTCACCCATTGAGGCGCCGGCTCCAGAGTGGTGCTACAGTCAATGGGTGAACCTGCAGAGCCGGCGCCTCAAACGCCCTCCTGCCACCTCTTAGCATCCCCAAGGGGGCCAGCAAAGGGGCGCTAAGAGGCGGCAGGGGGGCGGCACATTGAATGCCGTCGCTTCTGCATTGGAGGAGCTGGCTCCGGAGCAGTGCTAGTCAATGGGTGAGCCTGCAGGGTCAGCCGGCGCCTTAAACACCCCCCTGCCGCCTCTTAGCGCCCCTCTGCTAGCCCCCTTGGGGACACTAAGAGGTGGCAGGGGGGCGTTCGAGGCGCCGGCCCTGCAGGTTCACCCATTGACTGTAGTAACGCTCGGGAACCGGCACCTCCAATGTGGCAGCTCGTTGGGAAAAGCCGCCGCCACTGTCGCATTCTGTCTCTGTCCGTCCATCTGTCCATCTAAAAGGTCTGCCTGTTTGCCTGCCTGCCTGCCTGTCTGCCTGCCTGCCTCTCTCTCTCTCTCTCTCTTTCTATCTATTCATCCATCCATCCATGTTTGAAGCGCCAGCCCCGCAGGCACATTGGGAAAGTAGAGCAAAGCCAGTCTGAGAGGGAGGGAGGGAAGGAGAGAGGGGGAGAGAAAAAGAGAGAGAGAGAGAGAGAGAGAGACCTGATGCATCAGATTGAAATGAGGTCTAGTTTACACTGAGGTACTTTTCCACATTGAAACCTCTTTGGCTTCTGTTAAAGATTTTGTGGGCGAAACATGGTCAAGACTATCAGGAAGCTCCCACATTTTGTTGAGGCTTTAAACAGGATCCATTGGACCAGATCTCCATCCTAAAAATTACTTTTCCCCAATATATTACAGTGCCAAATCTGAAGAAGGCAAAACCAAAATGTACTGGTAAATTACAAGGAGAACACATACACACACACTCCCTTCTAACCCTGCTGGGAGCAGGTAATTGGACTATAATAGATATCTCATTATCTTTCTCCTCCCTGTCTCCCTCCTTTATTTCTTTTTCTTTCTAGCCCTTCCTTCCATCCTCCTTTCTTTGTCTGTCCCTTTTTCTTTCTTTCCCTTTCCCTTTTCTTTTTCTTTTCTTCCTCTCTCTCTTTCTTTTCTCTCTCTCATTCCCTCTCTCAGACTCACCCCTTTAGATCAGGAGTCACCAAACTTTTGGACCTCAGGGACCACCAAACTCATAATTTTAAATCCCAGAGACCACTAATATGAATCTTGACTGACGGTGGCTTTCTGGCGTTGGTGGGAGAGAGAGAGAGAGAGAGAGAGAGAGAGAGAGATCTGCTCCAAGCTCTCTCTTTCCCTCTCACACACACACAGGCAGGGGCGGGATTTAGACCCCTGATCTAAAGCTGTCAAAACTCCAAAAACAGGTCAAGTAGCTTCTGGGGAGGCCAGTCATAAATTAGAACACTTGCTAAACAACTGGCCATTAAGTGAGGACCACTTGTATTTGGTTTACCAGTCACCTAGCCACGCTCACCCAGTCATATGACCAACAAGCCATGCCCACCCAGTCACGTGACCAGCAAGCCACACCCTCAAATTAGGCCACACCCATAGAAATTTGAATCCCACCCCTGGGTGGGGGGCACTGAGCATGAATTTGTAGCATCAAAGGGAACAGTGGACCGAAAAAGTTTGGGAACCACTGCTCTAGTCTATTCCAGTTCATGAATATACTCTGACAAAAACAATTAACCACTGGAATGGCTTGCCACCAGAAGTTGTGAATGCTCCAACACCCAAGTTTTTAAGAAGAGACTGGATAACCATTTGGGATGCAGTTTCCTGCCTAAGCAGGGGGTTGGACTAGAAGACCTCCAAGGTCCCTTCCAACTCTGTTATTCAGATTTACCTGCTTTCCCTGGTGCAACACGTGTGAAAGAAAGGTGGGATTCTATTGCACAATTCCCTTTGTTTTAAAACAACCCCCACAACATTTGCAGTGTCAGCCTCAGACTTTTGCAAAAAAAGAGAGCTTTCTTTTCCTTCCAGCTCTTATTAAAAAAAAGAAGGAAAGAAATGTAAGGAAGCATTTTCCTCCTCCTGCCCTTTTCTTTCCTGTTGTGTCTTTTAAAGTGCAAGCAGGAAAAAAATAGACAGTTCTTTGTGGATCATCTCAGTAAATTCTGAAAATCTCTCTCTCTCTCTCTTGCTGCAGGGCACAAGGAAAACAGTGTGATAAATAAATAATTCCATTTTAATTCACACATAAAAGAGACCAACTCAGCTGGAAAAAGAAAACACCCAGAAAACCAGGCAGCTTTGGCATCACTTATTCTCCCAAATTAAGACCGACATTAGCACCGTTTGAACTGTTAAAAGCACGATCAAGTTTATTCAGTTTTGTTTCCCTTTGATTGCATTCCTCAAAGGTGCTAGCAACAGTCCCTCATTATAGTAACAGCATTTATCCTTAAAGGACTTGACTTCCTTGCTTGTTGCTAGTCCAGTCAAAATAATGAAGATGATAATAATAAGCAAACTGGTTGCTTGGTCATACAGTTAAAATTAGATGTTTTTAGAAAAAAAATCGTAAGTATCTTCTTCATTGGTTTATAATCTGAAATACAAAAGAAAGGGAAAGGAAAAGTGTAAGGAAAGAGGGAAAAAGAGAAAAAAAGCATTTGACTTCTGACTCCCTTTTGGTGCAGTAGAATAAGATAATTTGTCTGAAATGGTATAGGGTTTTCTGCTTGAGCATGGGGTTAGACTAGAACAGGAATCGGATGAAAAAATTTGGATACAGTATATGTTGGGATTTACAGCAAATGGTCAAATAGTATTGCTTGTAGCATGCAGAAAATATAGTTGCATTGAATATATGAATTTGCATATCCTATGGCAAACCACATCCTATGCCAGTAACTATGCCCTATAGAAAACATTAACCTACTTATTATTCTACCCTGCAACAGGTATGTAACCAATTATGAGATAGTACGTATAATTCCCTATGCATGTAACCAAATATGTACTGACACTTGCTCACTTCCCCATGTATGTTGCCAAATAAAAGAGAGACTCAGAACACGCCCTGGGTCCACTCGTCCTGAGGAAAACCTGTGTGTTGTCTTCACTTGTCGGTCAAGATTCATGAGTGACCCACCCGGTTTGTGGCATAATTAATTGGAACGCCGCAAGTATACAACTAGAAGATTGGGAAAGATTATGGACGAAAAACTATAAATTAACAATGGCAGCCTCGCTGGCATCTAGCACTGGCGAGATTGGCTAAAATCTACCCAAATTGAAAACCGGAATGTTGGAAATGTAAAAAGAAACCAGGTACCTTATTTCACATGTGGTGGGCCTGCCCCAAAGCGAAGACATTTTGGAATAAGGTAAAGATCTGGTTACAGGAAATATCAGGCGCAAAGATAGCACCCAAATCTGAAACATTCTTACTAGGGATAACTAAAGGTGAATATACAAAAGACATCGAATGCTTAATAATACATATATTAACAGCGGCTAGAATATTATATGCTCAAAACTGGAAATTAGATAGTAGTCCCACAGATGATTTGATTTTAAAGAAAGTAATGGATTGCAGCAGAAATGAACAAACTCGCAATGGAATTGCAGGAGAGGGAAGAAAAAGAATACTATACAGTCTGGTTAGACAACAGAAAGAAAACATAAAGTAAAAGTGTAAAAATGTAACTGTAAATAGTGTATACAGTATATATATATATATATATATATATATATATATATATATATATATATATATATATATACACACACACAGGAGAATGGAATAACTGATGCCACAAACAATTGCAAAAAATGTATATAGAATCTGTTTTTAAAGGTGAAAATTCAATAAATGTTATTTATTTAGAACATAGGATCGGCAACCTTAAATACTCAAATACCGGAAGCCCCCCATACAATTCTGGAGCTGACCGGAAGTCCAGTTCCACCACCATAGTCTCCTCCTAGCATAGCCTCCTTTTTCCTCTACCTGTCCTAATCGAAAGCCCTATCAATTGTGGAGCTGACTGGAAAACCGCCCTTTGCCATAAAGTCTCCTTCTGGCATACTGTGCTTCCCCCCCACCCTCAACCGGAAGCTCCTCTCAAAATTGTGGCGCTGACCAGCAACAGGAAACTGCAGTAGCGGGATGAAAGAGCCACATGCAGCTCCAGAGCTGCGGGTTGCCGACCCCTGGATTAGAAGACCTCCAAGATCCCTCCCAACTCTGTTATTCTATTCCAGGGGTCCCCAAACTCGGTAACTTTAAGACTTGTGGACTTCAACTCCCAGAATTCTCCAGCCAAGCTATTCTGGCTGGAGAATTCTGGGAGTTGAAGTCCACAAGTCTTAAAGTTATCAAGTTTGGAGACCTCTGTTCTATTCTGTTAAGAAGCAATGGATGGAAACTAACCAAGGAGAGAACCAATCTGGAACTAAGGAGAAATTTCCTGACAATGGGAACAATTAATCAGTGGAGCGAGTTGCCTCCAGAAGTTGTGGGTGCTCCATCATTGGAGGATTTTTTTAAAAAATATTGAACAGTTATTTGTCTGAAATGGTATAGGGCAGTGGTGGCTAACCTTTTTGGGCTCCTATGCCAAAAATTGTGCGTGTGCTCATGCTCGCGCGCTCATGCGCCGACACCCAGAAGGCAATGCACACGTACCCCCATGCCCGCTGCGCATGTGCGCACAATCCCCCCCTTACCTACACTGAACCTCACAGCTGATTTTCGGCCCGTTTTGAGGCCATTTTCGGCCTCCCAGAGGCTTGAGGAAGGCCTCTGCAGGCCAAAAAATAGGCCCATTTCATCACTTCCTGTATTTATACAGGAAGTGATGAAACAGGCCTATTTTTCATCCTGCAAAGCCTGCAGAGGCCTTCCTCAAGCCTCTGGGAGGCCGAAAATGGCCTGAAACAGGCCAATAATCAGCTGTGAGGCACGCATATGCACAGTGAGGTAAGTTTGCCTGCAGCTTGCGTGCCAGCACAAATGGGTCTGCGTGCCACCTGTAGCACGTGTGCCATAGGTTCACCATCACGGATATAGGGTTTCTTCTTGTGCAGGGGGTTGGACTAGAACACCTCCAAGGTCCCAACTCTCTTATTCTGTTATTCTTAAAGATGCTGATACCCTAGAAAGATGTCAGAGGAGAGCAACAAAGATGATTAGGGATCTGGAGGGTAAAACGTATGATGAACTGATGGGGGAATTGGGCATGTCTAGTCTAACGAAGAGAAGGACTAGGGATGACATGATAGCAGTTTTCCAGTATTTGAGGGGCTGCCACAAAGAAGAGCGGGGTCAACCTATTCTCCACAGCACCTGAGGAGAAGGCAAGCAGTCACAGCTAGAAGATCATTTTAAAGAGAAAGCTTGGCTGGCTGGAGAATTCTGGGAGCTGAAGTCCACCTGTCTTAAAGTTGTCAAGGTTGAGCAATATTGCCTTTAGACCAACCCCACTTAGCTCTAGTAGCCCAGTCCATAAATGGAAAAAGTTGAAGAGACCCCCAAATAACTTTTTCTGCTACAAAAGTCAAACATGTCTGTATTTGCTACGCGAAACAGCTGGCTCAAGATGAAGAAACTGCCTTCAAATCTGAACAGATATTATTGTAGGATGGTTTGATCTTATTTATTCTTCTTCCATTGGCTGTTTCAGCTGCTGCTCTCTGCCGGAAGTGGCAAACACAAGATGGGCAGCTAGATAAATCAATGTAATGGCTAGTCTAATGAAGAGAAGGACCAGGGGAGACAGGATAGCAGTCTTCCAATATTTGAAGGACTGCCACAGAGAGGAAGCTGTTTTCCAAATCATTTGAAGGCCAGAGAAGGAATAATGGATGGAAACTGATTCAATCTGGAAATAAGGAGGAATTTTGTGCCAGAGAGAGCAATCAACCCATCGAAGAGAATTTGCCTTCAGAAGTTATGGGAGCTTCATCACCGGAAGCTTTCAAGAAGAGGCTGGACTGCCATCTGTCAGAAAGGGTGTAGGGTCTCCTGCTTGGGCAGGGGGGTTGGACTAGATGACCTACATCTAGTCCCTTCCAACTCTGTTAATCTATCTAATCTAATTAGTATAAAAGAAGTGATCAAATGGGACTTCTTATCATCTACGGTGGGCATGTGATAAAAAAAGGAGTATGATTTATATTTTAATACAGAAAATTTTGAAAATGATGAAACCAGAAATTTTCCTTTTTGGACTTAATGGAAAAAGACCTGGAGAAAAAAATTTGGAACTTTATTATTATATATGTCGACAGCAGCAAGACTATATTATATGCACAAAAATGGAAGGACGCTTCGATTCCTATCACGGACGAATGGCTGCAGAAGTTGATGGAGTTGGATGAAATGGCAAAATTGACTCTTTTGATGAAAGAAAAGAATATAAATAATTTTGTCTCCACATGGAGACCACTTCTGAACTTTGTGCTTGAAGTGGAAAAGAATGAAACTTTGATTTGGGGTTTTACCGATTAAACGGATAGATCCTTATAGAAATGGCTAGTTTGTATTATTATGAAAAAGCAGAAAGTTGTGATTTGATATTAATGCCCTATTTTACTGCAAGAGAGGGTCAGCAGCCAATGCTTTTCTTTTTCCTTTTCTTCCTCACTTTTCTCCCCCCCCCTTCCTCCCCATTGTTTTCCTATTTTCTTTCGTATTTTTTATCTTATCTTTTGTTCTTGAGGCAAAGCAGGGCCACAAGGAGGACCTAAAACCAGCTTCTGGGGCATAGAGCAACCACATCGTGGTTTATCAAATGCTGGAAAGAGTTGTGGCACAGGAAAATGGTTAGGTCACACCAGTGGTAGTATTCAAATGTTTTTACTACCGGTTCTCTGGGCGTGGCTTGGTGGGGATGGCTTGGTGGGCGTGGCAGGGGAAGGTTACTGCAAAATCCCCATTCCCTCCCCACCCCACTAACCTGCTTTCCAGCTCCGTTCTCCTGTGCAGGGCAACCAAAGGAGACCCAGCCAATCAGCTGGGACTCGGGAGGCGGAGAATAGATGGCAGCGGGGCCAATTACACAACTTCAAACTACACAACATTTCCGCTCCCAGTTCTCCAGAACCTGTCAGAATTGGCTGAATACTACCTCTGGATCACACCAATGTCAGCTGTTTGAGAACCAGGATTGACCCTGAAGGTAGCTAATAAGCGAAGCCCATTTGCGATGGGAGCAGGGGTGAGATTCAGTTGGTTTGGACTGGTTCACACGAACCGGTAATTCCAGTGATTAGTTGGCCACCCCTGCCCTAGTCTGTTTAGAATTTTTGATTTGTCAATCGCTTACAAGATAATAGGTATAAGTATATGCATAGTAATGGGTACATATAAGAATAAAAGAAACAATAGGACATGGACGGTAGGCACGTTGGTGCGCTTATGCACACCCCCTACAGACCTCTTAGGAAAGGGGTGGGTCAATAGTAGACAGTCTAAGGTTATAAAGTTTTTGGGGTTTGGGGAAGAAACCACAGAATCAGGTAGAGTATTCCAGACATTGACCATTCTGTTGCTGAAGTCGTATTTCCTGCCATCAAGTTTAGTGTGGTTAAGCTTGAGTTTGTATCTATTGTGTGCTCTTGTGTTGTTATGGTTGAAGCTGAAGTATTCATTGACAGATAAGTCATTGCAATCTATGATTTTATATACCATACTTAGATCAAACCGAAGACGGTGTAATTCAAGGTTTTCTAGGTCTAGAATTTCAAGTCTGGTTTCAAGTCTTTATTTCTGTGTTTTGCAGCTCAGCTGATTCGCACAGCACAGCCAATTGCCGCACGAATCAGCTGTTTTTCTCACCGGGGCTGCAGCAGAAGGTAAGCTTTAGAGCTAAAAATGGGCGATTTTCAAACACTGCACACTGCACGCAGGTGCAAACCACATGCTCACCGAACTGGTTGTTACACCAGTTGAATCCTATCACCGGATGGGAGGGGTATGGACTTATGCCAGGTAGATGATTTTGAGGGGTGCTCCTTGGTTTCCATAGCTCTCTGGAGAAGGCCATCATGGTCAGAAGGGTGGAAGGAAAGGGGAGAATACGGCCACCGGTGGGTGGGTGGACTTCAGGGCTGTGGTAACTTTGAATGGTCACTAATCGAACGGTTGTAAGTTGAGGACTACCTGTTAGTACAGGTAATCCCTGTTTAATGGAGTCCAAAATTTCTGTTGCTATGCAACCTAGTTATTCGGTGGGTTTTGCCCCATTTTGTGAACCTTTCTTGCCACCGTTGTTAAGTGAATCGTTGTAATTATTAAGTTAACTTAGGGCCACAATTGAGCCCCAACATTGACGTTGCTCAGTGAGGAATTTGTGAAGTGAGTTTGATCCCATTTTACAACTTTTCTCCCCACGGTTGTTAAGCGAATCCCTGTAGCTGTTAAAGTTAGCGATACGGTTGTTAAGTGAGTCTGGCTTCCCCATTGATTTTGCTTGTCGGAAAGTCGCAAAAGGGGATCACGTAAATCCAGGACAATACAGCTGTCATAAATACAAGTCAGTTGCCAAGTGTCCAAATTTTGATCCCATGACCATGGAGATGCCGCAACGGTCGTAAGTATGAAAAACGGTCATAAGTCCCTTTTTTCAGTGCCGTTGTAACTTTGAACGGTCACTAAACAAATTGTTGTAAGTCGAGGACTACCTGTAATCACCACCACTGGGTCCTCTTTCGCCAGCTGGGTTTGTACAAGTGGTCCTCGACTTACAACAGTTCATTTAGTGACTGTTCAAACTTACGTAAAGGGACTTATGATCGTTTTTCACACTTATGACCATTGCAGCATCATCCTGCGATTACGTGATGACCCAGGGTGGGATACAAAACAAACACAGTCACAGAAAACAGGTGAAGCCCCTTTTATTCCTTCACTTTGCTTCCGAGCTCCGAATATCTTTGATAGAAGATAAAAAAAACTCCCACACAAACAGTTACAAGAAGAAGGAAAAAAGCAACACAAACCAGGCAAGATAAGGGTTGGAGGATGTCTACAGATAACACACACTGGGAAGGATGCCGAACTCAGAGAGGAACTATAAGCTAGAGATATTTACATGCTTTGTTTCCAGCGTTCTCCAGTACGCAGGTCCATCCTCTTATCCAGTTGTCACAGCTGCAGCCCATGAAGAGAATCAAGGCCCTCTCCCCCAGAGTAGACCACGTCTCTCCCTTATCCTCTCCTCCTTGCGTGCCCTAGGATGGATAGGGGATGGGCCTGGGTCCTCTTCTGACTGCCCAGCCGGCCTCTCCCCTTCCCCAGCCTCCTCCACAACCTCCGGAGCCACACTTCCACTCCCCGTCGGCTGTTCCTCCTCTCCCTCAGAGTCAGTCTCCACCAGATGCATGACAGATTTACATTCAGCTGCCTGACAACTGGCTCACATTTATGACGGTTGCAATGTCCTTTGACCACCTTGCAACAAGCAAAATCAACGGGGAAACCAGATCCGCTTAACCACCGCATCGCTCGTTTAACAACGGCAGCAATTCCCTTAATAACTGTGGTGAGAACGGTCGTAAAATGGGGCAAAACTCACTTCACGCATTTCTTACTGAGCAACGTCCATGTTGGGGCTCAAAACTTGTGGCCGTAAGTTCAGGACTGCCTGTAATCCGTGTCGGCAATCTTTGTCCATGATCTGCAAAAAACAACACAAACGAAAAAGTTTGGCTGCCTGTTTTGAGGCAAGGAGAAGAAGAAGAAAAGTCAGAATTCAAAGCGTTGATTCCAAGTTTCCCTCTGGATTTTTCCAAAGGTTCCTGCAGGGAAGCAGGAAAGGGGGAAAATGCCACGATTCTGTTTTTGCGAGAACACTTCTTTTTTTTTTAATGCAAGTTTTTTTTATTTTTAATATAATCATTCCATCAAAAAGAGGGCTGTGCAAATATCTACAGAACCCTCACATCCCGGACATAAACTGTTTCAACTCCCACCCTCAAAACGACACTATACAGCACTGCACACCAGAACAACTAGACACAAGGACAGTTTTTTCCCGAACGCCATCACTCTACTAAACAAAATGTCCAACTCAACACTGTTCAACTATTACAAAGTCTGCGCTACTATTACTGCTAATCTTCTCATCACTCCTTATCACCCATCCCCTCCCACTTGTGACTATATGACTGTAACTTTGTCCCTTGTATCCTTATGATTTATATTGACTGTTTCCTAGTATGACGTGATTGCTTATTGTACCCTATGACTATTATTAAGTGTTGGACCTGATGATTCTTGACTTTTGATGAATGTATCTTTTCTTCTATGCACACTTGAGAGCATTTGCACCAAGACAAATTCCTTGTGTGTCCAATCGCACTTGGCCAATAAAGAATTCTATTCTATTCTATTCTATTCTATTCTATTCTATTCTATTCTATTCTATTCTATTCTCTATTCTCTATTCTCTATTCTCTATTCTCTATTCTCTATTCTCTATTCTCTATTCTATTCTCTTTTCTATTCTATCCTATCCTATCCTATTCCATCTTCAGTTGAACAGTGTCTGGGTACAAATATTCCTTGTATAACAATAATCAAAATTACCGCATCCTTCGTTACATTATATTTAACATGGTAATTATTCCATATATTAAATTCTACAATGTTAATAAAGTAATATTATCCCACACCACTTCTGTGGATCTCTTTGGTACCCGCTGGACCTTTTCAAACACACACATACACAAACACACACCGCCACTTGAGCTATGTGTGTCTGGATCCAGGTCTTCCTTCCAGGGAATTTTCTGTGTGTGTGTGTGTGTGTGTGTGTGTGTGTGTGTGTATGTTTTGCACAGCCTGTACTTGACTGTCTCTACACGTTCCTTGGCCTGCGCTTGTGCCAAGAATTTGGAATGTTAAGACAGGGAGCGCCGGCCAGCGCCCGTCGCATGCTTTCCTCGCTTTCTGCTGTGCTCGCCCGCCTTTGCGTTTCCAGATTTGTCCCCCCCCCTCGCCAAACAGGTTGCCAACGGTGTCTGGTGAGGAGACCCACCACGAGGCACGTCGATCTTAACACCATCGTGTTAGTGTTGCTGCCTCTGGAATATTAATCTCTCCCGCCGCTGCCTGCCTTCCCTTTGCCAAAAAGCCACTCTTGGATTTGCACAATTTGGGGTGCGCGTTAAAAGGCAAGCAACGGCGTGGTTGTTCAGTTCCAGGACGGCGTCTAAGAATCCAATGTGGATACGGTGCTGACAGTTCAAGCGAATAACAGAATAACAGAAAGTTTGGGAGGGACCCTCGGAGGTCTTCTAGTCCAACCCTCTGCTCAAGCAGTCCATTCCGGACTAATATGGCTGTCTGATCTCTTTTTAAAAACCTCCAGTGTTGGAGCACCCACAACTTCTGGAGGCAAGTTGTTCCACTGGTTAACTGTCCTCACTGTTTGGAAGTTTCTCCTTAATTCCAGGTGGCTTCCTCTCTCCTGGGTTAGTTTCCACCCATTGTTCTTGTCTTGCCTTCTGGTGCTTTTGGAAAATAAATTAACTCCCTCTTCTTTGTGGCAGCTCCTCAAATATTGGAAGACCGCTATCATGTCACCCCTAGTCTTTCTTTTCTCTGGAGTAGACATACCCAATTTGTCCAGATTTTCTGAAAACTCCCTCAAATGCATGTCATTCACACAGCACATAGGATTGTAAAAATGCAGCCTCAAGGGAAATGGGTGGTTTAAAACACAAAAAATACAAAATATAAACCAGTGACCTGGTTTACTGTACTGCCTCTGTACAGCCATTCTCACTTTGAGCCTACAAATGTTTTTTTCTTCCTTTTCTCCCTCCCTCCCTTTCCTCCCTCCCTCCCTTCCCTCCTTCCTTCTTTTCCTTTCTTCCCTCCCTCCTCCCTCCTTTCCTTCCCTCCTCCCTTCTTCCCTCCCTTCCTTCTCTCCCTCCCTTCCTTCCATCCTCCCGTCCTCCCTTCCTTCCTTCTTTTCCATTCTCCCTTCCCTCCCTCCCTCCTTCTTCCTCCCTTCCTTCCCTCCCTCCCTCCTTCCTTCCATTCTTCCATCCTCCTCCCTCCCTTCCCTCCCTCCCTCCCTTCCATCCTCCCGTCCTCCCTTCCTTCCTTCCCTTCCATTCTCCCTTCCCTCCCTCCTTTCCTTCCTCCCTTCCTTCCCTCCCTCCCTCCTTCCTTCCATTCTCCCTTCCCTCCCTCCCCTTCCCTCCTCCCTTCCTTCCCTCCCTCCCTCCTTCCTTCCATTCTTCCATCCTCCCTCCCTCCCTTCCCTCCTCCCTTCTTCCCTCCCTCCCTTCCTTCCATCCTCCCGTCCTCCCTTCCTTCCTTCCCTCCTTCCTTCTTTTCCATTCTCCCTTCCCTCCCTCCTTTCCTTCCTCCCTTCCTCCCTCCCTCCTTCCTTCCATTCTTCCATCCTCCCTCCCTCCCTTCCCTCTTTCCTTCTTTTCCATCCTCCCTTCCCTCCCTCTCTCCTTCCTTTCCTTCCTTCCTTCCTTCCTTCCCTTCCCTTCCCTTCTGGTATTTATTTATTTTTCACACTTCTTAATAGTCCATCTCTCTCAGAGAAGGGCTCCAGGCAGTTTATAATTCAATCCATAAAATTAAGCACTAAAACCAGAATAATCTAAGATTAAATATTTTTTTTAAATATAAAAGGACATTATAAAATTTCATAAAGATGCAGTGTTCCAAAATGGAGAAGTTAGTGATTATTCCTCGATGTAGGACCATAATTGAGACTGCTAAGTGATGCGGTCATTAAACAAGTCATCATGGGATTGGATCTGATAATATGACCAGCTCAGAGTCGCCTAAATAATGAAATGGGCAGCAAATAAATTTAATAATGATAATAATAAGTATCACTTAACAGAATTAACAGAACAGGGTTGGAAGGGACCTTGTAGGTCATCTAGTCCAACCCCCCACCGAAGCAGGAGATCATACACCATTTCTGACAAATGGCAGTCCAGTCTCTTTCTTGAAAGCTTCCGGTGATGAAGCTCCCACAACTTCTGAAGGCAACTTCTCTTCCATGGGTGGATTGCTCTCTCTTGGCAGAAAGTTTCTCCTTATTTCCAGGTTGAATCTCTCCTTGTTCAGTCAGTTTCCATCCACTGGCCTTCGGGTGCCTTGGAAGATAGCTTGAGCCCCTCCACTCTGTGGCAGCCCCTCAAATATTGGAAGACTGCTATCATATTTCCCTGGTCCTTCTCTTCCCTAGATTAGCCAGGTCCACCTGAACACCATCGGCATTGTCAAATTCACCTTCGGTCAATTGCAAAAGGCAGCTTTAATCAGAATCGCTTACAACTTGCAGCAATACCTTTAATATTATTAAACACCCACATCTGCCTTTCCCAGGTTCTTGGAAAAGACACGATAGGGGGACAAAATTGTCAAATCCAGTCTGAACATCTGGCTGACAGTGCAACAAATCATAATCATTTGACCAGTTTTATTGCAGTTTGTTAAGCAAATCAATTGACTTCGTGTGTTGGAAGCTGGGAAGACGACAAATCATCAATTGTGTAACTTCAAGATCCTTGAAACCATCATAAGTGTAAACTGTATCACCTGCCACACCTGAATTGAGATCCTGGCTGTAACCTCAATAGTGGTTCAGTGTTTGTAAGGTCAGGCTGTAAGTCACTATTTCCAAGGTTATTACAACTTCAAATGGAGCTGTGGACTTCAATTCCCAGAATTCCCCAGCCAGCCTGGTTGGGGAATTCTGAGAGTTGAAGTCCATACCTCATAAAATACCTAAGGTTGAGGCACACTAACTAAAATGGCTGCTCATTTATAGAAAATGATCTAATTGCTCAGAAAGCCAACATAAAAACCTCAAAACCACACACAGACACAGCAAAACACGCTGCACCCTGAATGCTAAGGCATTTTCATTCGAAAACCTGCTATCAATAACGTACCAAAGCTGATTTAGTCATATCTGTATATTTCCCTAAGCCTTTTAATCTCCAGTGTGGCACCACAGAGTGCCAATAGGCTCACAATTATCTCTTTGGCATCTGTGCCACCCTCTTATTTTCCACTCTGTTTAAAGCTTTTTTAAAAAAAAAAAAATGAAAAACTGGCACGGTGCAAAAACTCCATTTTCCAGCCTACGTTTTCCTTTTCCAAGAATACCAGAGACGAACAGCTTGCTTCGGAAACAGAGAAGATTGTTGGCTAAAACACAGGATGCCTTGGAAACGGCTTTCTTTTATACCCTGGCACAACATGAGTTACGTTGGTCCAGGCGGTTCCGCTCGGCCCAGCATGCCTCACAGGGTTGTGGTTGTGGGGAAAATACAGGCAGTCCTCGACTTACGAACGGCTGTTTAGTGACCACTCGAAGTTATGACCGATCCCAAAAGGGGGGGGGATTTACGACCACACATTCAAAATTCTGAATTTCTGGGCTGCTCTGCGTCCTTGTTCCAACTCCTGACAAACTCCTAGCAATTCGAAAGCATGCAAATGGGAGTAGATAAATAGGTACCACTTCGGTGGGAAAAGTAACAGAGTTCCGTGACATCATGCTGGTCGTATGATCGCAAAGCGTCTTCGGAAAGCGCTGGCTTAACGGCCTTGGAATGGAGATGAGCATCAAATCCTATATGTCTATGGAAGTTCTCAGTCATCCAGGTTATCAAAGCTGAAGAAGCTTCTTGGACCAGAAGCGAAATGTCTTCAAAGAAAAACCAGAAAGTCCAGTTGCCTCCCGAAAAAAAAAATCACCTTTGGGACAACCAATCCCTAGAGTTGGCAGTGACTAGTGGAGTCAAATCTGCAGGGATTCCTTGATCCTGTTTACCTGTTTCATAAGATGCTCTTTCTCTAGATGAAGGTACTTAATTTGTTTCAGGTGCTACACCAAAGGCTGTTTTATAAATCTTAACAGCTCCAGGTAGAAGTTTAGGCCTCGACTTATGACCATCATTGAGCCTAAAAATGATGTTGCTAAGGAAGACGTATGTTAAGTGAATTTTTGCCCCATTCTTGACCCAGTTGTTAAGTGAATCACCGTTGTTAAGTTAGTGACATAGTGGTTAAGTGAATCTGGCTTCCCCCATTGACTTTGCTTGCCAGAAAGTTAATAGATTAGGATAGGATAGGATAAGATAGGATAGGATAGAATAAGAAAGAATAGAGTAGAATAGAGTAGAATAAGATATAGTATAATAAAATTAATATAATATAATATAATATAATATAATATAATATAATATAATATAATATAATATAATATAATATAGAGTAGCACAAAACAGAATAATAACAGAGTTGGAAGGGACCTTGTAGATCATCTAGTCTAACCCTCCCGCTCAAGCAGGAAACTCCAACCTCCTGCTTAAGCAGGATACCCTACACCACTTCAGACAAATGGTTATCCAACCTCTTCTTAAAAACTTCCAGCGTGGGAGCATTCACAACTTCTGGAGGCAAGTTTTTCCACTGATTAATTGTTCTGTCAGGAAATTTCTCCTTAGTTCTAGGTTGCTTCTCTCCTTGATCAGTTTCCACCAGTTGCTTCTTGTCCTGCCCTCGGGGGCTTTGGAGAATAGCTTGACTCCCTCTTCTTTGTGGTAACCCTTCAAATATTGGGACCCTGCTAGTCCTTCCCCCCTAGTCCTTCTTTTCATTAGACTAGACCAGGGGTAGGGAACCTTGGCTCTTTTATCACTTATGGACTTCAACTCCCAGAATCCCTGAGTGAGCCATAAAAGGTTCCCCATCCCTGGCCTACTGGTTTTTCAGTTGTGGGGGAAATCAATTTTTGACTGGAATGGGATTGCTTGATATACAAATGTAGGACATATTCTTTATATATTCTTTATATGCCCTACATTTGTATATTAAACAGTCCCATTCCAGTCAAAAATTGATTTCCCCCACAATTGAAAAACCACTAGGCCAGGGATGGGGAACCTTTTATGGCTCACTCAGGAATTCTGGGAGTTGAAGTCCATAAGTGATAAAAGAGCCAAGTTTCCCTACCCCTGGACTAGACATACCCAGTTCCTGCAACTGTTCTTTTAAATGTTTAGCCTCCAGTCCCCTAATCCTCTTTGGTGCTTTTCGAAAGCCTCCATGATGAAGCTCCCCCAACTTCCAAAGACAAGCTGTTCCGTTGGAAAATTCCTCCTTATTTCCAGCTTGAATCTCTCCTTGGTCAACTTTCCACCCATTATTCCTTGTCTGGCCTTCGAGTGCTTTAGAAAAAAGGATCAAATGCCCCCAGGACACTGCAACATATCATAAATATGAACCAGTTGCCAACGGTCCAAATTTTGACCTCAGGGATACTACAATATTTGTAAGTTTGAAAAACGGTCATAATTCACTTTTTTCAAAGCCCTTTCCAGTGATGGGATTCAAATTCTTTTACTGCCGGTTCTGTGGGTGTGGCTTGGTGGGCGTGGCAGGGGAAGGTCACTGCAAAATCCCCATTTCCTTCCCACCCCACTAACCTGCTTTCCAGCTCCGTTCTCCTGTGCAGGGCAACCAAAGGAGACCCAGCCAATCAGCTGGGATTCGGGACGCGGAGAATAGATGGGGGCGGGGCCAGTCAGAGGTGGGATTTGCCGGTTCTCCAAACTACTCAAAATTTCCGCTACCGGTTCTCCAGAACTGGTCAGAACCTGCTGAGAACGGTCACTAAAGGAACTGTTATAAGTTGAGGACTACTTGTAAGTACCCATGAATTGGCATTGGCTTTATCTGACTCTTTTCCTGATAGTTTTTATTAGATTTTCCTTTCCTTTTTTTCTGAACAGTCGGTGTACAGTCATCAGTTTGAAATTCGCTCTTCCTGAATTCATAATGACTTACCTAAGGAGAGTTTCTTCAACCAACCTTAAAAGGATCAAAACTTCCATTTCTTTTGCACACATTCCTCGCCATGCGCGCAGAAAATACATGCATTCAAACCCCGCAAATTCCCATGAGAAATGCCTGCTGTTCAAACCGTTTAAGTAATTTCCTTCTCTCTTGCAGTGGCACCGAAAGCCTATAATTTGGAGTTTTTCATATTCCCCCCCCCCTTTTGCTAAAAGTTTCGGACTTAACAACTTTGGGAAAAATATGATCATTAGCAGCAAGAGCAATAAAAAAAAAAGAAGTCGGCAGGGACTTAAAAAATTCTGTTTCAATTTTATTCAATCTTGCTTGATTTTATCTATTGGGAAACACAAATCTGCCTGTACAAAAAATTGATATCGGAGAGATATCGCCTCATATTAGCAGTTTAATAAACATCACTGATATCCAGTATTGGTACTTCTTATGGTGTCTCAACCCGGATTAAATTTTAAGATATTATCCAGGTGACAATTTGCTTTTTACGGAGCAAATCTGGGATATTTAATCTTGGCAACTTTAAGACCGGTGGACTTTAACTCCCAGAATTCCCTAGCCAGCTGGCTGGGGAATTCTGGGAGTTGAAGTCCACTGGTCTTAAAATTACCAAGATTGGACACTCCAGAGCAAATATTTCACATATTAGGTCATTTCTGAAGGTTTGTCTGCATTCAAACACAAACTTCCTTTAGATCCCCCACCAGGCCCCTAAAAGGGTAAATTGGGGGTAAAATGGGGAAAAAACCCACACAAAGGTGTTTAAAAAAACACCCTATCAATTTTGAGGTCTTTGCTCAGGAATCCTTCCAGGGGTTTTGGGGAGACAGAGAATATCAGATACCTGCTAACTGTTGCAAAGCAAGCCGTTGCAAACTTTTGCAAAGCCAAGAACGAAGTCCAGATAAAACGCTGGCTATTGTGCCGAAATATACACCGGTGTGTTATTATTATTAACCCCACATAGAAAAAAAGCAGGCTTGTCCAGAAGTCTTTCAGCAAGAAACCAAAAAAAAAGGCTGGAATGTTTTTCAGATTCTGCCTTGGTCTTTGGCTTACGTGGCGGTGAGGCAGGCATTTCTAAGTGTCAAACGTGTGTCGTGTCGTGCTGTGCAGTGGCATCGGGCATAATAAAAAATAAACAAAATGGTTTAAAAACAAACTGAAAAAGAAGAACGAAAGGAAAGCCCCCCCCCCCCGAATCTTCCGGTTTTCTCTCTTAGTTGGACGAGTTCCAAAGGAAAGTAGAAAATGCATCGGAGAGGGAGAGATACCCGGATTAAAGGCAGATTACATGGTCGCTGCTGGAATTGAACCAATTCAAAATTGCCCGCGGTTACATAGGGACCCGATAGTTGCAGTGGTTACACTCCGACTCGCTTAGTGGCAGGGGGATGTTGGGTTTACGTCCAAGGTCCTGTTCGACACACGATGACTGGGGCCTCTCCTTGAAGAAGTCGGAAATGTGGCGGACCTGGGAAAAAGGAGGCTTGGATGAGAAACTGCCAAAGACGGACAACTTAATTTAAGTGGTTAAGGGCACCAAGGTTAGAAACTGGGAGACTGTGAATTCTAGTCCTTAGACATTAAAGCTGGCTGGGTGACTTTGGGTCAATCACCAAGAGACGGTGATTTCTAATGCCGCCTTAGCAATGAAAGCAGGCGGGGTGACTTTGGGCCAATCACCAGGAACAGTGAATTCTAGTTCTGCTGTAGCCATACTAGCCAGCTGGATGGCTTGAGGTCAAATACCAGGAGACAGTGAGCTCTAGTTCTGCCTTAGGCATGAAAACCAACTAGATGACTTTGGGCCAATCACCAGGGAGTTCTAGTCCTGCCTTAGGCTTGACTACCAGCTGGGTGTGTTTGGGCCAATCACCCAGAGGCTGGGAGTTCTAGTCCTGTCTTAGGCACGAAAGCCGGTTGCATGACTTTTGACCAATCACCGGGAGATAGTGAGTTCTAGTTCTGCCTTAGGCATGATAGCCAGCAGGGTGACTTTGGGGGTCAATCACCAAGAGGCTTGGAGTTCTAGTCCTGCCTTAGGCACGAAAACCGGTTGCGTGACTTTGGACCAATCACTAGGAGACAGTGAGTTCTAGTTCTGCCTTAGACTTGAATACCAGCTGGGTGTCTTTGGACAATCACCAGAGACTGAGATTTCTAGTCCTGCCTTAGGCCTGAATGCCAACTGAGTGACTTTGGACCAACCACCGGGAGAAAGTGAGTTCTAGTTCTGCCTTAGGCAAGAAAGCCAGCTGTGTGACTCTGGGTCAATCAGTCCATTGCTTACCGTAAGGATAGCAATGAGTGCTCCCTGCAGGAGGCCAACCAGGACATCGCTCCAATGGTGCTTGTAGTCCGACACCCGGCTGTAGCCCACAAAGATGGCGAAGCAGAGGAGAAGGAACTGGATAGTCGGGCGCAGCAGCCGAGTCCATCGGCCAACCAGGCGGGCCTGAACATAGAGCTAGAATCCAAGAGAAATGGGGTGGCTTTAGAGATGGCCGCCCAAGGACTGTGACTTTGGAAGAGAAGGTCTTCCTTTGTACCCCAAGGCTGAACTCGATGCCCAAACGGAATTCCACCCATGCCTCCAATCCTAAATGAGCCCCGAAGCTGGGTTTGTGTGCCGAGGCCACAGGAAATAAGGAAAGAGAGAAGGAAGGAAGCAGGGAGGGAGGGAGGGAGAAGTGAGGGAAGGTGGAAGGAAAGGAGAAGGGAGGGAGGAAGGAAGGAGGGAGGGAGGAAGGGGAGAAGGAGGAAAGATGGAAGAAGAGAGAGGGAGGAAGGAAGGAGAGAAGTAAGGGAAGGAGAGAAAAAGGGAGGGAGGCAAGGAGGAAGGGATGGAGGAAGGAAGGAGGGAGGGAGGAAGTGATAGGGAGGGAGGGAGAAGTGAGGGAAGGTGGAAAGAAGGAGAGAAGGAGGGAGGGAAGGAGGAAAAAAAGAAGAAGAGGGAGGGAGGACAGAAGTGAGGGAAGGTGGGAAGAAAGAGGGAGAAAAGGGAGGAAGGAAGGAAGAAGTGAAGGAAGGACAGTGGGTGGGAAGAAGGAGGAAGGGAGGAAAGGGAGGAAGGAAGAAGTGAGGGAGGGAAGGAGGAAGGGAAGGAGGAAAGAAGGGAGGAAAGAAGGGAGGGTGGGAAGAAAGAGGGAGGGAGGAAAGAAGGAAGAAGTGAAAGAAGGACAGCGGGTGGGAAGAAGAAGGAAGGGAGGAAAGAAGGGAGGAAGGACGAAGGGAGGGAAGGAGGGAGGGAGGAGGAAGGTGGGAGGGAGGAAAGAAGGGAGGAAGGAAGGAGGCAAGCAAATAAACAAAGCACCCCAATGGTAAGGGAAGCATGCAAGTAAATAAATAGGGCCTGAAAATAAACACGGGGGGGGGGTGTGTCTCCAAAAAATAAAGAAAGGAAGGAAAAATAAGCATAGTACAGAACTAAGTAAATAGAGGAAGTGTGCAAACAAACAAACAAGTAAATAAAGCCTGCAGATAAATTAATAAATAAACAAATAATAAATAAAGGATGCCAACACAAAAAAAGCATGCAAATGGATGAATAAATACATAAATAGAGGGAACCAATAAAGTTAGCAAATAAATAAAGGATGCCAATAAATAAATACATACAGGGAGGGTACCAATAAATATCCATGCAACATTTCTCTCCCCCTCTTTGAGGATTTGAAGGATCCTCAAAGAAACCTCCCCCCACCCCCCACCCCCCTCCAGCGACCAAGGCAGCTGCTAAGGGCTTGCTGTAGCTGTGCGTCATGGCGGCCCTCTCAGTTCCTTTTCAAACGAGTAGAAAATCCAATCAGATGTCCGAGGGGTATTTTACAATTCAGAATTGAGGTAGAGAAAGCCTTGAGGGTTGGGAAAGCAGAACATCTGCTACCTGCTTTTTTAGTTAATTTATTAATTAAAAGGAACCGGGCCCTTTGGAATCAATCAGATCTCTTTTTTTGTCTTTTTCTGATTTGTGGGGGGAATGTTGGCCTCCTCCTGCAAAACTTTGCGAAGAGAGCTCGAGATTCCAACAGTTTCTGAAGCTTGGATACTTGAAGACGGGTGGACTTCAACTCCCAGAATTCCCCAGCCAGCCATGTTTCTGAAGCTCGGCCCCTTGAAGGTGGGTGGACTTCAGTCCTGGGAGTTGGAAGCCCACCCATCTTCTTCAAGTGGCTAAGATGAGGAACCTTTCTCACAATCGCTCCCTCCCCGATCCTTTGAAATCAAACGAAGCTGGGCAGGGGTGGGATGCAAATAGTTTTACTACCGGTTCTGTGGGCGTGGCTAGGTGGGCGTGGCTAGGTGGGCGTGGCCGTGTGACTGGGTAGGTGTGGCTTTTTCTTCTTATTTTGCAGCAATCCCTCCCTGCGCTCCGTATTTTTTTGGCCTCCTGGGCCTAAGGGAAGCCACCTGGGAGGCCATTTTTGCTTCCCTGAGGCCCAGGAAGGCAAAAAAACAGAGCATGGGGAGGGAGAGGCGGCACGCAGCATGCACACACACCCCGCGCATCCCTTTTTGCCTCCTGGGCCTCAGGAAAGCCTCCCGGGCAAAGCAGTAAGACAGCGAGGGGGATTCCGGCACAGCTGATCGTCGGGAGGGGAAAAAAAAAAAAGAACGAAATATCTTAAGGCCGTGATGGCGAACCTGTGGCACACAGAGCCATTTGTGTCGGCATGCGAGCCACAGGCAAACGTACCTCACTGCGCATGCGTGCGCCTCACAGCTGATTTTTCTTCTGGTTTGAGGCCCTTTTCGGCCTCTCGGGAGGCTTGGAAAAAGCCTCTGCAAGGCTTTTCAGGCCGAATAGGCCTGTTTCATCACTTCCTGTAATACCGGAAGTGACGAAATGGGCATATTATTCGGCCTGAAAAGGCTTGCAGAGGCTTTTTCCAAGCCTTTGGGAGGCCGAAAAAGGCCTCAAACCAGCCTGAAAAATCAGCTGTGAGGCACAAGTGCAGATAAGAGGGTGGCGGGGGGGGATTGCATGCACATGCGCAGGGGGGGACGCATTGCATTCTGGGGACTGGCATGAGAGTGCGTGCGTGCTAACGCACACGCAACTTTGGGCACAGGAGCCCAAAAAGGTTAGCCACCACTGCCTTAAGGAGTGACTGGGCAGGGGAGAATGCAGTCAGCGATGTCGGGCACACGTGCGATGTTGCGCATGCGCAATAAGGACTCACTGGGCGGAGAGGAGAGGGGTATGTGGAGAGGGGCGGGGCCAGGCAGGGGCACGATTTGCCAATTCTCCAAACTGCGCAGAATCGTAGCAACCGGTTCTATAGAACCGGTCCGAACCAGTGGAATCCTACCCCTGAAGCTGCGTCTTCGGGTCACAAAAATGGCACCCATCCTGCTTCACCACCACCCCTTTCTTCACCAAAAACCATTTGAACCCCGCGATTCACTCACTCACCGCTAAAAACATCATGCAGTACATCCCGAAGGAAGAATGTCCAGAATAGAATGACAATCTAGACAGAGAAGGGAACCAAAAAAAGAGAAATATATAGATAACAGGTAAGTCCTTAAGTTAGAATCGCACAATTGAGCCCAAACTTTCTGCTGCTACGTGAAACATCGGTCAAGCAAATTTTCCCCCATTTTACAAACTTTCTGGCCACAGTTGTTAAATGAATCACTGTGGTCGTTAAATGAGTAACACGGTTCTTAAATGAATCTGGCTTGCCCCATTGACTTTGCTTGTTGGAAGGTCGCAAATGGGATCACGTGACCCTGGGGGAATGCTGCAACGGTCATAAGTGTGAAAAATGGTCATTAATCATTCTTTTCAGGGCTGTTGTAACTTTGAACAGTCACCCAATGAGCTCTTGTAAATCCAGGACTCTTTGTATTCATTAACTACGATGAATCATTATTAATTTTTGGCTATTTCCTGTTAATGGTTATAACTTCATTGATTTTAAGAATTGCCAGGAAATCCAGTTCCATATTCACATTCATCTATTCTTGAAATAAAGAGTTTTTTTCCTTTTACGTACTTCCCCCTCTTGGGGGGTGTTATATTTGAAATCTCCTTTTTGCACGTAGCTTTGCACACTGATCAAATTACTGTTGCAATGTTTGTGCCCTTTGCAAAAATGATACAGGGAGTCCTCGACTTACAGCCACAAATTAAGCCCAACCTTTCCGTTGTTAAGTGAAACATTTGTGAAGTGAATTTAGTTCCAACCTTTGAACCCAGGGAAGCCATTTTCGCCTTCCCAAGGGCCTGGAGGCTTCTCTCGGGTCTCTGAGAGGGTGAAAACAACCTCTCTGGGGCTCTGGAGGCTTTCCGGACGCCAGAAACAGACCCGTTTCCAGACTTCTGGAAGGCTCGTTTTTTCTCACCCTCAAAGCCTCCACACGGATCTTGCACTTACCTCCATGAGCCTGCACTGAATAATAGAACCTTCAGTCCTAAGGGAGGTTCGGCTGTGCTTAAAAGTAGAGCCGAAGATCTAAAGACTAGCTAGAAAGCAAGAAATCCAGCCATTTCCTGCTTCCTAGCTAATCTAAATCTCCTGGCACAGCAGAACAGATGATGGTTGAAAAATAGTAATTTAGCAGACAAGTTTGCCGGGTAAGGAGTGAGTGGGCGTGGAGGGTTCCCGCGAGCCATGTGGGCAGCGCAGCCTGGATTAATTGCTTTGGGGGGTGGGGTGCTCTGGGGGTGAGATTTCTCAAGGCCCACCAAAATTTTCTCAAGGCCCAGGAGTCAGTTGCCAAGCGGTTGGATAAGTGTGGAAAGCGGTCATAAGTTACTTTTCTACGTGCCAATTGTAACTTTGATCGGTCACTAAATGAACTTTTGTAATGGCATTTGGGTAACTACTTCCTCACCTCAATGACCCTGTTTGGACAGAAACAATATTGTGTGTGTTTGTGTAGCCACTGACTGAGTGAATCCTCATGATTTTGTAGACTTTAATTAAGAGGGCAGTTTGGTGCGGTGATTAAGGCAGCAGGCTAGAAAATGGGGCCTTTTTAGTTCAAGTTCTGCCTTAGGCAGAAAGCCAACTGGGTGTTTTAGGGCCGGCCACTCTCCCTCAGCCCTAGGAAGGAAGCAATGGCAAACCACCTGCCAAGAAAACTGCAGGGACATGATCAGGCGGTCACTGGAGTCACAACTGATTCCAAAGAATCCAGAAAAGAAAGGTTAATACTTAATTATGGATACAGATAGTCCTCCTTTATGACTGTCTCATTTAGTGACCATCCCCCTGCCACAGTGATGGAAAAGTAACTTTACAAAAATCCTTGCATTTACAGACTAAAAAAAATTGTAAAGCAAAGCTAAAATAAAGAGTGTAAACACAGTCAGAGATTATTAATTTATTTATTTTAGAAAATGTATATTGCTGCCTACTCGCACATTAAGCTTCACTTAATGACCAAATTCCAGGTCCAATTGTGATCACTAAATGAGGACCATCTGCTGTTTATTTTCCTGGAAGAAAAATTTCAGGGAATATTCCACTGCAATACTGAAGCTATCTCTATCTATCTGTCCGTCCGCCCGTCCATCCATCCATCCATCTATAAAAAGTGAAATACCACTCACGCATCATCACATAATCTCCAGAACCGTAAAGTCTACAAACTTGAAATTTGGCACGTATGTTCCTCTTGGCTTCTAGGGGCTCACTAAGAAAGGATTTTTCAAAATGACCATCAGAGCATTATTATTATTATTAGGATATTATTATTATTAACACGCTCTGATGCTAAGGAGTTCTACTCCCCCTCCCCACCTGAAAAGAAATCTCTTCCAAATGAAAAACACAAGCAGAGGAGAGGAGTTTCGGTTTCAGTTTCAGAGCACCAAGCAGCTTTAGTACAGAACAGTTGAGCTAAGCCACGCCCAGGCTCCTTGCTGTCTCCTCCTTGCTCACACAGCAAATATTGTTCCAGTTTCCAAACGGCCCTCAACTCTCTCACATACTGACAGGACGCTAGCCAGATGAATACCGATGGATGCTGGTAGGCAGAGGCAGAATTCCCCCCCCCCCCCTTATTTTCCTCCCAAAAAACTAAGCCCGACCACATAATTTTGTAGCAAAGCACGGGTATCGAGCTAGGATGGAATATGGATATGGAAACCTGGACCCAACTGCGGTCGTAAATCCGAGGACCCTCTGCATCTCTGACGGCGTTGAACGTACCTGGATTCTGTGATGTTTCTGGGGTTGCCCTGGCACACGTCTTCCACCTGGACGTAAACCGAGCAATTCACTTTGGTCCAGTCTGGGTCACAGACGGCCAGGAAATTGGGCCGCAGGCGGCCGATCGTGTACTTGGCCAAGTCGGTCAGCGACTGGCTGACGGCGCTGCCGAACAGGAACGTCCCAATAACTTTGTAGAGGGCGGCCAGGTAGTTGTTAAACTGGGAACGGGAGTATAAGCGTTCGGTGTAGACCAGGTAAGCCTCGCCGACTGAAATCTGAGGAGAAAAACAATGAAAGGGGAGGTTCCCCCTGGAACATCCATTACGCCCTCCCCCTCCTCAATTTCCACCCCCAAAGCTGGTGGGTCGAACTTGGGGCGACGCTACTAGCTTTAAGTCATCTGGTGACCGTCCACGACCGAGGACCCTCTCTGTGAATTCTACACTGGATATTCTATTCTATTCTATTCTATTCTATTCTATTCTATTCTATTCTATTCTATTCTGTCTTCTATTCCATTCCATATTTTCTGTTCTGTTCTGTTCTATTCTCTATTCTATTCTATTCTGCATTCCATTCTATTCTATTCTGCAATTCTATTCTATTCTCTATACTATTCTATTCTGTAATTCTATTCTATTGTCTATACTGTATTCTAGTCTATTCTATAATTATTCTATTCTATTCTATTCTATTCTGTAATTCCAACCTATTCTATTCTGCAATTCTATTCTATTCTCTATTCTGTATTCTATTCTTTTCTATTCTGCAATTCTATTCTATTCTATTCTCTATACTGTATTCTATTTTATTCTGTAATTCTATTCTATATTCTCTATACTATATTCTATTATACTCTGCAATTCTATTCTATTCTCTACACTGTATTCTATTCTATTCTGTAATTCTACTCTATTCTGTAATTCTATTCTATTCTGCAATTCTATTCTATTCTCTATACTGTATTCTATTCTATTCTGTAATTCTATTCTATTCTGCAATTCTATTCTATTCTGCAATTCTATTCTATTCTCTATACTGTATTCTATTCTATTCTATATTCTTTATACTGTATTCTAGTCTATTCTATTCTGTAATTCTATTCTCTTCTATTCTCTTCTATTCCTCCAATGCAAAAAGGACCAATTGTGCTACAGGCAGTCCTCAATTTACACCCGTTCATTTAGGGGCCATTCGAAGCTACACCAGCACTGAGAAAAGTGACAGGGTCATTTTTCACACTTATGACCATTGCAGCATCTCCATGGTCAAGTGTTCGAAATTCGGGTGCTTGGCAACTGGTACATCTTTATGACGGTCGCAAAGTCCCAGGTTCCCCCTTTGCAATCTTTTGACAAGCAAAGTCAATGGGGAAGCCCGATTCACTTTAACAACCAGGTTGCTAACTTACCAACTGCAGCAATTCACTTAATGACTATTGCAAGAAAATAGCCATTGCAATAGCACTTATATACCGCTTCACAGTGCTTTTACGGCCCTCTCTGAACCAGTGGTCGCCAACCAGTGGTCCGTGGACCACTGGCGGTCCGTGAGAAAATGTTGGTGGTCCGCACTGAAATGTCACCCACAAAGCAATTAATCCAGGCTGTGTGGGAACACAAGGCTGCGCCGCCCACATGGCCCGCGGGAACACAAGGCTTGCGTCGCTTGCATTGCAAACAACATGAGGTAGGGGAGGGGGGGGGGCAGAGGGGGGAACTCGCCCCACTCACTTCGCCTGGCCACTGGGCTGCTTCTTGCCGCTTCTTTCTTCTTCTGCTTTTGGCTGCACGCAAGGAAAGCAGCAAGTCTTTCTTTCTCTCCCCCAAACTCCGCCAGAAATGAGTCTTTAAGACCCTGCAAGGCATCCTGCTCCAAAAGGCTGCGCCGGCACAAGTCTCACAAAGACTCATTTTTGGTGGAGTTTCAGGGAGAGAAAGGAAGACTTCTGCTGCTTTCCTTGCATGAAGCCAAAAGTCTCTCTCTCTCTCTCTCTCTCTCTCTCCCTCCCCCTGGGAACAGAGCTGGAGACGGTATCCTGCAATCCCAAGTAAAGGACAATTGATCGGTAGGAAAACAGGGTGGGGATTTTTCCTGCAGACTTTTTTGAGGGGATTTTCCCAGGGTTTCTGGTCCTCGGGATTTAAAATTATGTGTTTGGTGGTCCCTGAGATTCAAAAGGTTGGCAACCCCTGCTCTAAACGGTTTACAGAGTCAGCCTCTGGCTCCCAACAATTTGGAAAAGTGATAAAATGAGGCCAAATTCCCTGAACAAACCTCTCCCTTGGCAACAGAAAATTTGGGCTCGTAAGTCAAAGTCTACCTTTGACTTAAAATAGTCTACCTTTGACTTAAAATAGGAAAATTTTACCTTTGACTTAAAATAGGAAAATTTTTCTGCCGGAGAACAAACTCTTTTATCCTGTTCAGCCACCTCGAGTCAGCAACTTTAATTTAGTTGCTCATCCCCAAAAAAGAGAGAGAAATTTAGAAGGGCTGGGAAAAAAACAACAACAGGGTTTTAAAATTGTCTGCGGGTTCTTTGTTCACATCTGCAAACAATAGTAGAGTTCAGATGCTGGCATTAAATTTAAGCGTTTAAGCTTCGTTTTTACATCATACAAAACAATTAAACTCACTGCTCCTGGTCTCTTTTACTAAGGTTATGTTGAGCAATTATTGTATAACCTCAGGAATTACCTGCTCATTCTTACTTAACATCTTTTTTTTTTTGAGACTACACCTTTTGATTGCAATCAGATAAAAGGATTATCACAAGACCAAACCAAGACTCAGGACTGTTGATGTACTTTTCAAAAGGAGGGAAATAAAGGCCAACCTTTCTCTATACCTGTGTATAGGCTCTATTATGCTAAATAGCATAACGTAAATAAATCACATTTTAACTGTTTAATTAAAAAAGAAACTGGCTGCGGGTTATTTCGCCCTACACGAATTAACTGTACTTTTTAACCAATAAAACCATCTGCATGATATAGTAAGATACTGGGAAGGACTGAGTGAAATAAGGGGAGAAGATTGCAGCCCAAAGTAGCAGTTTTGGGTTAAGGAAAGGAATAGGTCCACCCCTCCTCACCTGATCTGTCAGAAGGTCGCAAAAGGGGACACTGCAACCTGTCATAAATATGAGTCAGTTGCCAAGCATCTGAATGTTGATCAGGTGACCACAGGGATGCTGCAACGGTCGCAAGAGTGAAAAACGGTCCTAAGTTACTTTTTTCAATGCTGTTCAGAGATGGTATTCAGCCGGTTCTAGCCGGTTCTGACCAGTTCTGGTGGACCGGTAGCAAAACCTTTGACTGGTTCGGAGAACCGGCAGATGCCACCTCTGGCTGGCCCCAACCACCTGCCCCTGCTCTTAGCTCTCCTATATTCTCTTGTTTATTAGCTCAGCTGATTTGTGGGGAGAGCGGATCCCCGCGCCTCAGCTGAGCTAAAAGACATCACAGCTGTCATGCCCTTGTTGAAGTCTGATTCTGAGGGGGAGATTGAGCAGCTGACAGGGAGTGGGAGTGTGGCTCTGGTGGCTGTGGAAGAAACGGGGGACGGGCACAATCTGGCTGGGCATTCAGAGGAAGACCCAGGGTCATCCCCTCTTCACGCAGGGAGGAACGGAGAAGGGAGCAACATGGCTTACGGGAGAGAAAAAGGCCCTGATCCCTTTCATTAATAGCAGCTGGGAGAACAGGATATAAGTGGGGCATTTGCACACAGCACCTTGCTGGAAGCAAAGTGTGAATTATCTTGGTCGAGGCTTATCTGGATCTGGCGTCCTCCCAACTGTGGTTGCTGCCTTATCTTGTGGAAGTCTGCAAGTTTATCATCCTGGCCTGCCATGTGTGGTTTGTGTTGGTTTTTTTAAAAAAATTCTGATTATCTTTATTTTGAGCTCGGACTGCATTTACTCCATTTGTAGACTGTTTTTGGAAGAGTTTGATATCCAGCCGAGGATAATTGGACATTGAGGCCCAAGTTGGAGGCATTAAAGAGAATTTATTCTACTTTTGTGAACTGTGTTGTTTTTGTGTCACGCCCCGCGTCATCACAACATTACCAGTGTTGATACAGAGGGCGGTGTTTCAGCGCGTGCGAAGCGAGCTCTCTGAATCAGCAGGAAATTCTTTTGAAACCCAACACTGGTGCCGTTGTAACTTCGAACGGTCGCTAAATGAACGGTTGTACGTCGAGGACTTGCCTGTATTCCGAGCTTGTTTTAGGTAGAGTAAAAAAACAAAACAAAACATCGTTCTTACTATAAAAACGGTGCAGGGAATGGTCACGCCAGCCATCACCCCATGCGTAATGGTGTCCGCCTTGTACGGATAACGGATGGAAGTATCCTCACAGTAGAAACCTCTTTTGTAGGGAGAATTGACCAAGGTCAGGATGGCGAAAGGAAGTGAGGCTGCAAGGGGAAAAAAAAGAAAGACACAACATTCAATAGGGCTCCTCGCCAACTCTTATCTCGCATCCATCCCTGCTCAGGCAGCTCAGTAACTCCATTTATTGTCCGCAAGTT
This sequence comes from Bungarus multicinctus, assembly GCA_023653725.1. NCBI lineage: Eukaryota > Metazoa > Chordata > Lepidosauria > Squamata > Elapidae > Bungarus > Bungarus multicinctus. The sequence continues at coordinate 162,879,583 of CM042838.1, read as the reverse complement.
TTCTGATCTAGGCTTCCCCAACAACATGAAGATCCTCATCCCGATAAACCTCTTTTATTTAGTTTACAGTGAATTCCTCTATAACAAAGTCCCGGCCAATAGTCTTTCAAGAGATTCCACAATTACAGACCTTTATCAGGCCGGGAGAGTTGCCAGCCTGATATCTTTCAGATGCCACACTGTAGCAGACAATACTTGGCAAGAATGCAGGAAACAGATCTTCACCCAAATGAACTAATTGACTCCTGTAAAACCCCACTCTCCTTTCGCTCCTCTTTTATTCCCTATGGGAGGGGCCATTCACTGTGGCTTTACTCCCCTGTTGACCCTTGTTCCTTAGCTGTTCCCTTCTCCTGGCAGCTCTGTGCATGTGCACACTAGGAACAGGCTCTAGCTGTTCTTCTGCCTCACTGATGTCTGACTCCGAAGGCTGCTGATAACTGTCAGAGCCCCATCTCTGCCTCCGATGCAGAGCCCTCGTCAGAGCCTTTCTCAGACTCCAGGACTGGCCCATGTTCCCCCACCCCAATCTTCTCACTGTCCAAGTCTGTTACCAGCTCTGTTTCCAGCTTCTGGACGGCCATTTTCGCCCTCCCAGAGGCCCAAGGGAAGCCTCTGGATCCTGGGGAAGGTGAAAAATGGCCCTTCCAAAAATTCCGGTAGGCCACGCCCACCATGGCCACGCCCACCCAGCACCCAGGTAGCGAACCGGTTGCTGGGATTTTGGAATCCCACCCCTGATTATAAGTCCCTTTTTTTCAGGGCTGTCGTAACTTCAAGCAGACACTAAACAAACAATTGTAAGTCGAGGATTATTTGTATATTATTTGGTAATTAAACCCAGGTAGCCCTCGACTTACAACAGTTCATTTAGTGACCTTTTGAAGTGACTTTGGGCCAGTCACTCTCTCTCAGCCCAACACATCTCACAATGTTGTTGTCTTGGGGAAAGGAGGAGAAGGAGGAAGATGTGTTGGATACGTATAGATTAGGTTGAAACCAGGCTCAATAGCAGGAACTGTGAGAGGGATCTTGGAGTCTTAGTGGACAACCGGTTAAATAGGAGCCAGCCATGTGCAGCAGCAGCCAAAAAAGCCAATGCAATCCTAAATTGCATTAACAATGCAATCCTAAGTTGCATTAACAATCAAGTTCAAGGGAAGTACTAATACCACTCTTTAAAGCCTTAGTAAAACCACACTTAGAGTACTGCATCCAGTTTTGGTCACCATATTATAAAAAAGGTGTTGTGGCTCTAGAAAAAGTACAGAGAACAGCAACCAGAATGATTAGGAGACTGGAGACTAAAACATACAATGAACCGTTACAGGAACTGGGCCTGGCTACTCTAGTAAAGAGAGGGACCAGGGGAGACAGGAGAGCAGTCTTCCAATATTTGAGGGGCTGCCACAGAGAGGAAGGGGTCAAGCTGATTTCTAAGGCACCTGAAGGCCAGACAAGGAATAATGGATGGAAACTGAACAAGGAGAGATTCAACCTGAAAATAAGGAGAAACTTTCTGACAGTGAGAACAATCCACCCATGGAACAGAAGTTGCCCTCAGAAGTTGTGGGAGCTTCATCACTTGAGACCTTCAAGAAGAGACTGGACTGCCATCTGTCAGAAATGGTGTAGGGTCTCCCGCTTGGGTGGGGGGTTGGAATAGATGACCTGCAAGGTCCCTTCCAACTCTGATTATCTGTTAAAATGTTCTCCACTTTGAGTTCTGATCAAAAAAATAAAGCTGGGATATGAATAATAAACAAACAAATAAATGCCCCATTCCTTTCTTTTCCACCATCACTTCTGATGCTTTTAATCCCAAAGGAATAAAACAAACCAAAATGATCATATCTTCCACTGATGTTTTTTGGAAGCTCAAATTCCAGAGAGCAACCTAGAATTATCCAAGCAATGTCATTAAATATAATACGTTCTCAGCAAAAAAAAAAGAAATTGCACATTGATACAGTTTATGTAAAACTATTTAATTTTCTCTGCCTAATGTGCCAATATTTCTAGGGAGGAATGAGGAGATCTTTTCCATAATGTCACCCTTTTGATTGTTGACCATAGGCAATTTTTTCCCCGATGTTTTTCTCGCTCCATCAAATCAAAACTTTCTAATGTCCTTTAAGCCAGAGAATGCTGCTGTTTCTCTTGAGACCATATAAATCTTTCGCACATTTTTTGCTTCCATACAGCTGTCACATTGACAAATATTCCTCTTTTTTTCCACCATTGTGGTTGTGTCTTGTGGTCTAAATAGAGAAGACTCTAGTCCTCGACTTACAACAGTTCGTTTAGTGACCGTTCAAAGTTACAACGGCACTGAAAAAAGTGACTTAGACCATTTTTCACTCTGACGACCCAGAGAGTAACACAAACATAACAAAATCCAAAATGTAAATAAATGTTCTTTAAGGCCTCCAACTTGGCCCCGCTGTTCAATAATGCTCAGTTGGAGATAAAACGTCCTCAAAAATAGTCTTCCAAAGAAAGCAATACAGTTCAAACTTAATGAGAGATAGAGGTGAAATAAAAAACCAAAACAAACTACAATGAAGGAATTTCCACAACGGAACAGGAGAAGTATTTATCAAATTCAAGGAGATAACAAGGCACAGTCTGTTGGAAGGACACCAACCAAGATAACTTCAGGCCAAAATAAAACATGCTTTGTTTCCAGCGTTTGCCAGTACGCAGGTCCATCCTCTTATTCAGTTGTCACAACTGCAGCCCATGAAGAGGATCAAGGCCCTCTCCTCCCGAGGACACCACTTCTCTCCCTTATCCTCTCCTCCCTGCGTGCCCTAGGATGGAGAGGGGATGGGCCTGGGTCCTCCTCTGACTGCCCAGTCGGCCTCTGCCCTTCCCCAGCCTCCTCCACAACCTCCGGAGCCACACTTCCCCTCCCCATTGGCTGTTCCTCCTCTCCCTCAGAGTCTGTCTTCACCAGGGGCATAACATTCACACTTAACGACTGTTGCAGCATCCCCATTGTCATGTGATCAAAATTCAGATGCTTTTGGCCACTGACTCGTATTTATGACGGTTGCAGTGTCCTGGAGTCACACCATCCCCTTCTGCAACCTCCTGATGAGCAAAATCAATGGGGAAACCAGATTCACTTAACAACCGTATGACTAATTGAAACAACTGCAGTGATTCACTTAACAGCTGTGGCTCAAAAGGTCATAAAATGGCAAAAAAAATTTACTGTCTCACTTAGCAACAGAAATGTTGGGCTCAATTGTGCTCGTAAGTCGAGGACCATGTACCGATCTTGCTTTTTGCCCTAAGTCATAAAATGGGGTGCAACTTTCTTTAAGAACTGTCTTGCTTAGTAACAGAAATATGGGGCTCGATTGTGGTCATAAGTTGAGGACTACCTGTAATTAATTATAGAACAGCTCAAGGTAGCACACAGGCATTGTGATGACCCAAGGGGGCGTGGCACAAAGGCAACACAGTCAGATAATCAGCAGGAGTCCCTTTATTAGTTCCAACTTTGCCCCCAAGGTCCTGGTTACCTTCTGGGCTGGAGAAAAACTCTCCCAGGAACAGCCTTTGGCTGCAGAGAATCAAGTCCAAAACGTGGTCAACAAAAACTGTAACTATAAGTCCAATCAAGGCAAGATGAGGTAATTAGTCCGGCAGGGCAAGAAAAGCAGTTCCAGACGTGAAGGAACAGCAGTTAATTCAACCTGGCTGAGAGGATGCCAGGAACACAGATAACCAAAGTCAACACAAGATAAACTCATATTTGTTCCCAGCAGATGCCGCTCTCAGCTTGCCTCTCTTTTAAACTCTCTTCCCAGCTGTGGTAAATGAAGGGAATCAGGGCCCTTTCCTCCCCCATAAGCCACGCAACCCATGTTACTCTCTTCTCCATTCCTCCTTGCCCTAGGATGAAGAGGGGGCAGGCTTGAGTCTTCCCTGTCAGCTATTAGTCTTCCTCCTCAGACTCAGACTCCGACAGGGGCATGACAGGCATCAATATATATATATTGGTGCCTACTTAAAATTACATTTAATGTACTCACTAAGCTTTCGTCAGCCTCTGCTGACATCATCAGGGTATTAAGCTACCAGAGGCTGACGAAAGCTTAGTAAGTACATTAAATGTAATTTTAAGTTCGAGATCACAGGATGTCGGTTTCTTCTTCTACAAATATACCTGGAACTCGTATTTTTAGAATAGTTTGTAATATATATATATAAATATAAATAAGGGAGGGGACTCTTTTCCTGAAAGCTATCAAAGTTGGAGCCATGCAAACGTTTTGCAGGAAAAACTGTGTTCCCAGAAAACAGAAGTAGGTCACACAATAAATAAATCTTAATATTTGGCAAATAGCTTGGTCAAGTCCCTGAAGTTTTCTTGGCATCATTTTTGGATGTTGTTTTCCTTTAGCGTCTTTTTCCCAGGGCCGAGTGAATGAATGACTGGCCCAAGGTCAGTTCCAACTGGCTTTGTGCCGGAGGCAGAATTTGAATTTGCATCCACCTGGTCTCTAGCCTGAGGCCTTTAATGACTGCACCAAACTGGTTCTTTGGGGGGGGGAATGTAGGTTAATGATACATTTTTCTACATATTATTAGCCTGCCTCAGAGGCTCTTTTGACTTGAAAACATGCATTGTGTATGTGTGTGAGGTGTCTTTCCAGATAACAACAGGGTACATGTCCCTGTTGTTTTCTTGCCAATAAATTTCGGAAGTGGTTTTGCCCATGTCTTCTTCTCCTTGGGAAGAAGAGAGAGAGGGAAAGGCCCAGAGCCTCCAAGCTGATTTCATAACTAAGGCAGAATTAGAACTCAGCATCTCTGGTTTTTAACCTAGTGCCCAGTGTATCTTGAACTTGGCTATTTAAAAGACATGTGGACTTCAACTCCCAGAATTCCTCAGCTAGCCATGCTATGGCTGGGGAATTCTGGGAATTGAATTCTGGGGGTTGAAGTCCACCCCCTTTAAAGTTACCACGTTTGAGAATGCTGGGAGTTGAAGTCCACCACTCTCAAAAGCTTCCACATTTGAGAATTCTGGGAGTTGAAGTCCATCCCTACAATATAGCCTGTACGAATTCTGAGATTTCAGGAAAACAACCTGGAAACCGAAGCCCAGGCCAAAGAAAAGTAGGCAGTCTTTTTATTCTCATCATAATTGGGAAATAAAAAGGTCCATGCATCCACACAGTCACATGGTCACATTTTGGGTGTTCGGCCAAATGGTCATTTATGACCATTTGTAGCATCCCACAGTCAAATAACCACAATTTACGACACTTTTCCTGGAAACCAGTATTAACAAAAAATCTAGCAACAGACGCCCCTTGTGAACAATGAATTCACCATGGTGTTTGTTTAACGACCACTGCAAAATATGTAAAATCAAGTGCTTAACGACCTGCAGGGCTCGCATCCATAATTCGAGACTCAATTACGGTTAAGTTGAGCACTGCCTGTAGTACTGTATATAATTATTTTTTGGCTCTCTTTTTCTCGCTCAAAATGGCCAAATTAACTTACTTGATTAAAGGCAATAGCTTAAATTTATGACTGACTGGAAAACTCTGATAGACTTTTTGCACGAAACAGAAATAAATGCACTTGTGGTTTTGGTAATTAGAAAAAAAAAGGGGCAATAGGAAAAAGTGAGATTTCCTTTGTCATTTTAAAGCAAGGGATAACTTTGCAATGCTATTTATTGCATTTGCTGCAAAGAAAACTGGAAACTTCTCTTTGTCTTTATTGTTTCTCTTTATACTTTTGTGGTTTCCTTTCCCCCCTCCCCTCTTTCCTGTCTTCCTTTTCTTTGCCTTAGTTTTTGTTTAGTTATCTTCTATTCAAAACCTCCAATACAAAAAAATAGAAATATGTAGCAAAGACATTCGCTTTGAAATCTTTTGATGGATAAATTGATTTGCTCTAAAAGGCAAGTCTGTTGAAAATCCCAAAGCTTCATTCCATCTGGCTTGGTCCTGCAGTAAAATTCAGAAATTCAGTAGCATGGATGGTCTTAATTCAGAAAACTCCTTTTAATTTTTCCTCCATCTCAATTTTCCATTCCTTTTAGGGAATTTGTTGACTTCTCTGTTGTTTTAAGTATATGGGTGTTCCTTTGCACACACAAACTGTTTTAGTTATATAAGGAACAGTTTCCACACTGGACATCCATTAAAAAAACTGTTAGTTTTATTGAAATTCTTCAAGCCAACTATGGCAGAATGCTGGCATAGAATCTGAATTGAATTAATAAAATTAAGATTCTGCCATGTTTTCTCCCCAAAAACTGCACAACTGCACCACAACCACATTTCAGGAATCTGGATATTTTACGAAGCTATCTGTGGTCCATTAAGTAGCCCTTATAAACATTTTATACACACACAAACACACACACACGTTTTAGGCATTTCTGCTGGGAGTTTGCTGAATGAGCAGACTTCAAACTGTTCTGCAGAATTCTTTTCTATATTAGGGTGCATTCCGAGGCAATTTTTATTCCTACGTGGTTTTCTCAAAAGGCTTAAAACAAATAATCTCCTGATTCCATCAAGAAGATGTCAAACATTCTTTTTAATTTAATCAAGCCAAGTCCAGATAATTTGAGTCTCTGCGTCCTAGGCAGAATATTTACAGAATATTTTACTATTTTTGCAGCCTTGTGAGACGAAACCATGAGATTCTGATGATCAATTTGATCTGCCGATAAAAATTCCAGGCCAGAAACACAATGGCAGGAGGGCTGAATTAATCATTTTGTAGAAATTTGGGGTATTGCTTACAAATCATGGTACCAGCAGCTATCTTAAGATGCTCACCCAATCTGGCTCCTTATCACAATCTCTGATACTCATTTTTTGAAGGGTAACTTTTTATTAGTTTATCAAAATATCAAACACAAAGAGAAATTCAAAAACAGTAGTAGAAACCTAGGAGGAGGAGTGAAAGCAAAAAAAAATATGGTGTAAAGATGGAAAAGAAAGGGAAAATGACATCAACCTCCGACTCTCTTTAGCACAGGAGAACAACATTACAACTGCACCTTTTTTGCTTTTACACAACAGTACATAGAAGCCATTTCTATAACAATAAACCTATTTAATTAGCAAAAAATAAAAAAAATAAAAATTTCACTTTTTTTAATTGCACGCACAAAATCCGGAAGCAATTTCAAAACAGAAACAAGGTTAGAGATAGTCTTTTTTTTGGATAAAAGAATAAATTTTGACCATCTCTGCTTCTCTTTCCTGTGGGGAATAATCTTCTATCTAGGCCTACAAACTTGAAACTTGGCCCGTATGTTCCTCTTGGCTTTTAGGTGCTCACTAAGAAAGAATTTTTCAAAATGATCATCGGAGCATTAGTATTTTGTATACTATTATTAACACGCTCTGATGCTAAGCAATTCTACTCCCCTCTCCCCACCTGAAAAGAAATCTCTTCAAAATGCAAAACACAAGCAGAGGAGAAGAGTTTCAGTTTCAGAGCACCAAGCAGCTTTAGTACAGAACAGTTGAGCTAAGCCATGCCCAGGCTCCTTGCTGTCTCCTTGCACACACAGCAAATACTGTTTCAGTTTCCAAACAGCCCTCAACTCTCTCACATACTGACAGGATGCTGGCCAGATGAATACCGATGGATGCTGGTAGGCAGAGGCAGAATTCCCCGCCCCCCTTATTTTCCTCCCAAAAAACTAAGCCCGACCACATACTTTCTTGCGAATCACGGGTATCGAGTTAATATTATATATTATATTATTCCTCACAATCTCTGATACTATTAAGTTTATACAGTACATTCATGATGAATGTATTTATGATGACTATGATCATGATTTATCACTTATATCTTTTATGTACACTGAGAGCTTATGCACCGAAGATAGATTCCTTGGGTGTCCAATCACACTTGGTTAATAAAGAATTCTTCTCTTCTCTTCTCTCCTCTTCCTCTCCTCTCCCTCCTCTCCTGTCCCCTCCCCTCTATCTTCTCTTCTCTTCTCTTCTCTTCTCTTCTCTTCTCTTCTCTTCTCTCCTCTCTTCTCTTTTCTCCTCTCTCCTCTCCCTCCTCTCCTGTCCCCTCCCCTCTATCTTCTCTTCTCTTCTCTTCTCTTCTCTTCTCTTCTCTTCTCTTCTCTTCTCTTCTCTTCTCTTCTCTTCTCTTCTCTTCTCTCTTCTATTCTTATTCCATACATTCTATTCTATTCTATTCTATTCTACTCTACTCTACTCTGTTCAATTCTTAGTTAAAAAATAAATTCAGAAACGCGGCTGCCGTGATCTCATTCCGGCTGAATTTTTTAATAGTCAACGCAGGATGCAGACTCTTGCTGTTCCCAGCCACTGCTCAATCTGTGCAAATCCTCAAGGACACCCCCAATCTGTTCAAAAGGGGTGACAGATCTAATTATATCCCCCTATCCAGCTTGCTAAGCAAATTACACGCTCCTTCGGCGTCTTTATGCAAAGCTGACGGGGTCAGATGCCTGAAGAAAAGATAGGGAGACGTGGAACAAACTAGCTTTAGGTCACGCTTGGCGTCTGTTTAACCAAGGTTTTTACCCTCCACCGTGGGGAGAAAGACAGGTAGTTCTCGACTTACGACCACAACGGAGCCCAACATTTTTGTCACTAGGCGAGACAGAGGTGAAGCGCATTTTGCCCGATTTTATGACTTTTCTCGCCCCGGTTGTTAAGTGAATCGCTGGAGTTGTTAAGTTAGTACTGTGGTTGTTGAATGAATCTGGCTTCCCCGTGGCCTTTGCTTGTTGAAAAGTTGCAAAAGGGGATGACATGATCCCGGGACACTGGAACCGTCATAAATATGAGTCAGTTGCCAGGCGGCTGAATTCTGATCACGTGACCATGCGCGGTTGGAAGTGCGAAAATGGTTCTATGTCACGTTTTTAAGTGCCATTGCAACTTCAAAAGGTCACTAAATGAACTGTGATAAGTCAAGGATTACCTGTATAGTCTTGCAACCTCCTTGGGATCTTAGCTTCTGACTTTGGCTTTGGTTCTTTGGCGAGAGCTACTGTGGAATCAAGGACTGTATGAACTGGAAGGGACTTCAGAGGTCATCTAATCCAACCCCGTCTTGCTGGGTACAGAATTCCACTAAACCAGGATTCAAGATTTGTGGATTTCAATGCCCAGAATCCCCCAACCAGCCATGCTGGGAATTTAAATCCACAACTCTTTTAAGTTTTTTTTTTATTTTATATTTAAAATATAAAAATATTTTCTATATTAAAAATATATATTTAAATCCACAACTCTTAAACTTGCCAACTTTGGAAACCTCTACAATAAAACCATCCATTTCAAGTCAGGGAGGCAGCTTCTCAGCAGATTCTTCCGCTGCTTACCAGCTGAAACGGTTAGGACTTTCCTGCTAGTTTCAGACTGATTTTCATTTGAATTTCAACCCAATTTTTCTCTCCTGCTTTTGGTTTCAACAGAGAACTGGAAAAGTAAGCCTGTTAAGAGAGTTGCAAGCCACAATCGTTATTTCCCTTTTCTCTTTTCTTCTGCAAGCTAAACCAGCCAGCTCTTGTTCCCATTAGCAACAGGGCCTGATCTCCATACATTGAATGGAATATGTTAAAAAGACCTTGAATAAATATAACAGTGGCGTGGTTAAAAATTAGAAAGGGGGTAAAGAGTGGAAGATTATATAACCCAGTATACATGGGTGAATTTTTATTAGAATGAGTAAGTCTGTTAGACACCACAAATGTGATTAATACTATTTTATTTGTAGTAAAAAAAAGAGGGATATTCAGAATATGGAGACGGACACAACAATAAGATATTGACATGGTGAATAATCAAGGAATGAAAGATTACAACTTAACAAAATATGTGTATCGATATTAAGATTGTCAACTGTATTAAATATGAAGAATATTGTCATATTTGTTCTAAAATGTAAGACGCTCTGGTTCCACACTGTTCACACAATGATAGGTTTGCAAAAAAAACAAGTGTTTGTGTTTGTGCACACATATACTGTATGTGTGTGTGTTTGTGTGTGTGTTTGTGTATACGTGCGCACATACACATACACACGTACACACACACACACACACAAATCAGCTGGACAACTCCCTGTAGTTATCTTGACAAGGATTTTCACGAAGTGCTTGAGCCGTTGCTTCCTTCCTAGGGCTGAGAGTGTGTGACTGGCCCAAAGTCATCCCCCCCCTCCCGGTTTTATTTATTATTTAATGTGTTTATATCCTGCCTTTAGTATCTCTTAAAATAATGCAACACTAATACTTCTTCCTCCTCCCGTTTTCCTCACAACAACCCTGTGACATGGTTGGGTCGAAAAAGAATGATTGGGCCCAAAGTCACCCAGCTGAATTTCATGCTTAGTGGGACTAGAATTCACTGTCTCTGGGTGATTGTCCCTAAATCACCCAGCCAACTTTCATGCCTAAGGTGGGACTAGAACTCACCATCTCCTGGTGATTGGTTCAAAGTCACCCAGCCAGCTTTCATGCCTAAGACAGAACTCAATCTTCTGGTCATTGGTCCTAAATCACCCAGCCAACTTTCATGCCTAAAACAGGACTAGAACTCACAGTCTCCTGGTGATTGGCCCAAAGTCACCCAGCCAGTTTTCATGCATAAGAAAGAACTAGAACTCACCTTCTCCTGGTGATTGGCCCTAAGTCACCCAGCCAGCTTTCATGCCCAATACTGGACTAGAACTCACAAGTCACCCAACAGATTTCATGCCTAAGCTAGGACTAGATCTCACCATATCCTGGTGATTGGCCCAAAGTTACCCAGCTGGCTTTTATACCTAACACAGAACTCACCATCTTCTGGTGATCATCCAACCAGCTTTCATGCCTAAGGCAGGACTAGAACTCCCTGTCCCCTGGTTCCTGCCCTAATGCGCCTTGAGCATGACACCAGACTGGCTCTCTGTTAACATAGCCTTATAATAAAGTAATATTAGCACATCTGTGTTTGCCTGAGCTCTGTCTGGTCCACCTAAGAAGATTAAAAAGACAGCTTAATATCCTGTAGTTATCCTCTGTACTCACCCTTCCTTCCTGCCCTTTTTAAATTGCATCCCACCCAGTGAAGAATATTATCATTAAGGGGCTATTTAGTGCAACCAAGAATTGTTATTGGCCTTTTTAGATGCTGCAGCTCCCCATTTACTCATACTGAGAGGTGGGAATAGCTGCAGAATCTCGCACAGCCATCCCTCCGGGCCTACATCTTTTTTTTTACTTTTTGAATGCAGAACCGATACTTGTCACAGCTCAACAATCTCTGGTTTGATTTGGGCCAGGATTCAAGGCTGGCAAGATCATTTTGGGTTGGGATTTGAGTTGGGTTGGCAAGATCATTTTGGGTTTGGGTTAGCCAATCTGTCAAGCTTGGGAGTCTCCAGCAAAAACACGAATTCAGCCCAGGAAAACCAGAAAGTGTGAGGAAAAAAAACCCCCTTTTAAGACTTTTTTTCACACTTACGACCGTTGTAGCATCCCCATGGTCACCTGAACAAAATTCAGAGGCTTGGCAACTGGCATGTATTTATGATGGTTGCAGTATCCTCGGGGGTCTCGTGATCCCCTTTTGCGACTGTCCGGCAAGCAAAGTCAATGGGGCAAGTCAGATTCACTTAACAACCGCGATACTAACTTCACCACCGCAGTGATTTCACTTAACAACTGGGGCTCAAAAGGTTGTAAAATGGGGCAAAATTCGCTTAACAAGTGCCTTGCTCAGCAAGAGAAATTTAGAGTTAGTCATAAGTCGAGGACTACCTATATTGCTTGTTACTGCCTGGCCTGGCTTACCTTGCAGGGCTGGCACCAGATCAAAGCAGAAGCATTTAGATAAAGCCTGTGGGTGTGGCTGTTCTATCATTTGCAAAGTCTATAGGTTGCAATGTCCTCACATGGATCTGTTTGGCCCTTAAGAATATTGCTTTCATTGAATCAAGATATACTACATCCGCAGCATTCCCTTGGTCTACTACAAACGCCTTCAAACTTGGCAAGTTTAAGACTTGTGGACTTCAACTCCCAGAATTCCTCAGGTAACATGACTGGAGGAGGAATTCTGAGAGTTGAAGACCTCAAGTCTTTTTTTAAAAATAATTTTTATTAAACAATTTTTCTAATACACAACATAATATACAACATTATTTCCATTCACTGCAACACTTTCATGACGGTATACATACTTTTACATAAATCTTAAACTATCTGTACATTTGTCTATATTCCTTAATCTATCTTTGTCTACTATAACCTTTGCCTATTGTCATCTTCTCTATTCATCTCTGTATCTATTATTTAGCCAATCATACAATGCATTCCACGTCAAATAATAATCCATTTCCTCTATGACTTTTATCTCCATGATCAACTTATCCATCTTGGCGCACTCTAGTATCTTTTTTATCACATTTTCCTCTAGTGGCATACTATCTTTTTTCCAATTTTGTGCATAAGTTATTCTTGCCACCGTAAATAAATGTAGCATTAGATATTCTGTTTTCTTATCATATTTTCCCGTTATTATACCTAATAGAAAAGCTTCCATCTTAGTTCGATTTGTTGTTTAATTATTTCTTCTATCCATTTTTTTTGTCCTTATCCAGTATTTTCTTGCTACACGGTATGTCCACCACTGAAGTCCACAGGTCTTAAAGCTGTCAAGTTTGAAGACCCTTAGTCTATTAAAATACAAATAGTCCTTGACTTGTAACAGTTCGCTTAGTGACTGTTCAAAGTTACAATGTCATTGAAAAAATGATGATTTAATTGTGGCCGTAAGCCGAGGACTACCTATAGCCTGTTTTATCACAAAAAAAAATCATAGCAAATAAGGAATGACTGGAATGACATTAGATACCAGATACCAATTTTTGGAATCCACTTGTGATTTGAATTGTTCTTGATAAAACCATGTTGGGTTTGAGTAATGGCAGCTTTGTGTGTTCCCAGACATGGTGTTGAACAATCTGTTTCTGTAACTTCGTACAGAAATTATCTACCATTTTCAAGGTCCTCCTTTACCTCTTTTTGAACCCTGAAACTATGCTTGCTCTTAATCTTCCAGCATTTCACTTAAGTTTATTCGTGCTTAACTGCACTGCTTAAAAATCACTTTTTTTTACAACTGTGGGATTGTCTTGCCAGCCTCTAACAGCACAGCAACTGTTGTCAACTACACAGAGAATACACACTAGTGTCAGATGCCAAGTATATTTGAGTACGGCAGTTAAGAATATTGGACGGAAGCTTTATTCTATGCACAGGTGTAGAATAGAATAGAGAATAGAATAGAATATAGAATAGAAAATAGAATAGAATAGAAAATAGAATAAAAAATAGAATAGAATAGAATATAGAACAGAACAGAATTCTTTATTGGACAAGTGTGATTGGACACACAAGGAATTTTTCTGGGTGCAAATGCTCTCAGTACACATAAAAGAAAAGATAAAAGAGTCAAGAATTATAAGGTACAACACTTAATAATAGTCATAGGATACAATAGGTGGTACCTGGCTCAATAATAGTAACTGTGAGAGGGATGTTGGAGTCTTAGTGGACAACCATTTAAATATGAGCCAGCTGTGTGATGCAGCCGCCAAAAAAGCCAATACAGTTCTAGGCTGTATAAACAGAGGGAGAGAATCAAGATCACGGGAAGACTTAATACCACTTTATAATGCCTTGGTAGGGCCACACTTGGAATACTGCATCCAATTTTAGTTGCCATGCTGTAAAAAAGACGTTGAGACTCTAGAAAGAGTGCAGAGAAGAACAACAAAGAGGATTAGGGGACTGGAGGCTAAAACCTATGAAGAACGGTTGCTGGAATTGGGCCTGGCTAGTCCAGTGAAGAGAAAGACTAGAGGAGACATGATAGCAGTCTTCCAATATTTGACAGGCTGCCCCAAAGAAGAAGGGGCCCAGCTATTCTCCGAAGCATCAGAAAGCAGGACAAGAAGCAATGGGTGGAAACTAATCAAGGAGAGAAGCAACCTAGAACTAAGGAGGAATTTCCTGACAATGAGGACAATCAAGCAGTGGAACAATTTGCCTCCAGAAGTTGTGGATGCTCCCACACTGGAGGTTTTTAAGAAGAGATTGGACAAACATCTTCTTAAATAGTGTAGGGTTTTCTGCTTGAGCAGGGGGTTGGACTAGACGACCTCCAAGGTCTCTTCCAACTCTGTTATTCTGTTATTCCTGCACAGGAGCAGTCTACCTTAAAGTTCTCAAGATCCATCAATGCGTGGATGGAAGAAGCAATGTTTATGCCATTTAGGGGCGGCTTCCTTAAGCATCTGACTGGAAACATGGAAGACTATAGTATAGTGGATGATTGTTTGGGCTGATTCGATTAGCTTCAGAATACTGATTGATGTCAACTACACTATCAATCAATTACATTATCAGTCAATCCCCCAATTGCTCCAAGAAACTTCTGGTTATAGTGACTAAGCAGGAAAACCCAGTTCAAATACTTGCTCAGATAACATCAAGATTAGTAGACAACCCTACACTTAAACAAATCACTTGTAAAAAGAAGCAATTTCTTCTCTGGGAGTAAGTCTGCAAATTCCAACACTCTTTAGAATTATAATTTGCATTTCCTGAGTTATTTGCCTGAACACGCCAGCGAAGAACAGATGAGAGTTCAGACGTTCAGAAGTGATCTGCTGTAAGTAGTCCTTCACTCACGACAACTGAGCCCCAAAATTTGTGTTGCTCAGCGAGACAGTTGTAACATGAGTTTTGCCTCATTTTAGGACCTTTTCCTACCACCGTTGTTAAGTGAATCGCTGCCGTTGTTAAATCGGTAACACAGCTGTAAAGTGAATCTGGCTTCCCCGTGGAGGTTGCTTTGTCAGAAGGTCGCAAAAGGGGATCACGTGATCCCGGGACACTGCAACTGTCATAAATACGAGGATGCTGCAATGGTCGTAAGTGGGGGGAAATCGTCATAAGCAGAGATGGTATTCAGCAGGTTCTGACCAGTTCTGGAGAACCGGTAGCGGAAATTTGGAGTAGTTTGGAGAACTGGCAAATCCCACCTCTGACTGGCCCCGCCCCCATCTGTTCTCCGTCTCCCAAGTCCCAGCTGATTGGCTGGGTCTTCTTTTGTTGCCCTGCACAGGAGAAAGGAGCTGGAAAGCAGGTTAGTCGGGTGGGGAGAGAATGGGGATTTGGCAGTATCCTTCCCCTGCCACACCCACCAAGGCACGCCACAGAACCGGTAGTAAAAATTTTTGAATCCCACCACTGGTCATAAGTCAATTTTTCAGTGCCGTTTTAACTTCAAATGGTCACTAAAGAACGGTTGTAAGTCAAGGACCGCCTGTAAAGAAGCAGGAAGGAGCCAAAGATTTCCTGAACTTCAAAGATGAACCCATTTGCAATTACAGTTGTGTACTTTAAACCTTCCAACACACCTTTATTGAAGCGCACCCAGTCTTTGTGCTAAAGTTCTTGTTGACCTTATTCAAAGTCACCTAACCAGTTTTACAGGCAAGATGGAAGAATTGCAACATGGGGGAAGAATTCATTTTACTTTGATGTTCGAGGAGAGGGGGGGGGGGAAGGGAGGGAGGGAGGGAAGGAAGGAGAGAGAGAGAGAGAAAATAGATATTTATTTCTAATTTTCTGGGAGGCTTGCATGTGTATGGCAGACAAACAGGATTTTAATCAGTTGCAATGAACAGTGCCAACTTCAGAATAGGCCTTGTCTGAAACCCTAAAGTTATTATGCCCGGCTTTGCAAAATGCCGGTGGAGAGCTTAAAATACACATTTTGTACTGGGACAAAAATTCAGCCTCCCCTCATAAATGTTAAAAATGTATTCTTAGCTTTCCCGTATAAAATTGCATGTTGTTACTCGTTGTTTCTCAACCTTGGCTAATTTAAGACGTCTGGACTTCAACTCCCAGAATTCCCTGTTCAGCAGTGTTTCTTAACCGTGGCCCTCTTAACATGTGAGGACTTCAACTCCCAGAATTCCCTAGTCAGCAGTGTTTCTCAACCTTGGCCACCTTAAGACGTCTGGATTTCAACTCCTAGAATTCCCTGGTCAGCAGTGTTTCTTGGCCATCTTAACATGTGAAGACTTTAATTCCCAGAATTCCCTGGTCAGCAGCTTTTCTTAACCTTGGCCACCTTAATACATGTGGATTTCAACTCCCATAATTTTTCAGCCAGCTGTGTTTCTAAGCCTTGGCCACTTTTAAGATGTATGGACTTCAACTCCCAGAATACCCCAGTGGGGAATCCTAGTCCAATATTCTCTGTGGCTTCTCTCCACACTGACCCAAAATGGAGGCTGAATGCAGGGATCTTTGGCCACTCTGCTATGGACTTAAGAGAACCCCAGATCTTGTGGCGGGAAGTTCCATAAGCTAAACTGCAATCTCATGTATTCTTCCCGGATCTGTTGACTTGAGGGGGTTCTATTCCCAAGACACCCCAAGAGTATCTACTGTTCTGGTTCTCTGCTGGGAAGTACAGGTTGTCAAGGCTCCGACATGCACCCCCATTCAAATCATAAGTCTCCAGCCGCATCTCTCAGAGTAAAAAATGATTGATTTATTAGGAATTGACATGTCAGCGTTTCCTGCTTGCAGCCGACTCTGAGATACATCATTCATTTCCCCCTTGACCCTGGTCTTCCCCCCACCCCCTGGATGTATATTCTCCAATGAGACACATCCATAGTCAAGAGTCCTCAATCATGCTCTCCAGTAATAATCTTGCGTGCCAACAGCTTCGACTGCCAAAGCGATTATCTGAAGCATTTAAGGAATGCACTGCTTCCCCTCTACCCTAATCCTAACCCTTTCTGCTGACAACTAAAAAGACCCAAATAAGTATTTTTTAGTCGACACAGATAGTCCTCGACTTACGACCACAACTGAGCCCAAAATTTCTGTTGCTAAGTGAAACATTTGTTAAGAGAATTTTGCCCCATTTTATGACATTTCTTGCCACAGTTGTTAAGCAAATCATTGCAGTTGTTCAGTTACCAACACGGTTGTTAAGTGAATCTGGCTTCCCCATTGACTTTGCTTGTCAGAAGGTCGCAAAAGGGGATCATGTGACCCCAGGGACACTGCGACCATCATAAATACGAGTCAGTTGCCAAGCATCCGAATTTTGATCACGTTGACCATGGGGACCACAGTCCTAAGTATGAAAAATGGCCAGATGTCCCTTTTCCCAGTGCTGCTATGATTTTAAACGGTCACTAAATGAACTGTTGTAAGTCAAGGTCTACCTGCACAGCTTCTTGATTCTCAGAAGTTGGCCACAAAAGATATTTATAATTTTTCTCTCTCTCTCCCACAGAGAACCTCTGTGATTTGCTCTGCCCTGCAGGTGATTCCAAAATAAACGGCTCTTTCCTAAAATGTGGATTTATTTTTAGAGCCTGTGTACGCATCGCACACAGGAAAACAAAGGAAATTCTAAGTTACGGGGCCATTTTAAGCTCTCCCTCGTGTACTAATCTGTTCCCTGACTAAAAATACAGATGTTCCAGATGTGGGTCTAAAACCAAAACACTGCAACGTCATCCTTCACCTCTGATTGTACCCAATTTTAGGTGGCCGGGGTGAGAAATCCAGGGCAAGTGGTCAATGGAGGTGGCCACGGGTGAAAATTAAAACCTTGGTGCTCTTTTTAAAGGGCACTCTTAAAATTACGGAGGCGGAAACCACTATTTTGGAAACAAGGGCTGTTTGCTTCTTTCCATTTTTTCCCTGGGCGGAGCAGGTCAAAATTGGATTGTTTATGTGCGTGAAAGAGGTGGAGAAGAAAGGAAGAAAAAGGAAAAAGAGAGAGAAAGAAGTAGAAACAGAAAAACAGAGAGGGAAAGAGAGAGAGAGAGAAAAAGAATAAAAGACAGGAAAAAAGGAAAGAAAAAAAGAGACAGAAAGGGAGAGAGAGGGAAAGGGAAAAGAAAGAAATAGGGACAGGAATAGAAAAAAGAAAGGAAAGCGAGAGAGTCAAAAGAAAGAGAACATGGGAGAAAGAAAGGAAAAAAGACATAGAAAAAGTAACAAAGAGAAAGAAACAGAGGGAAAGAGAGAGAGAAAGAATAAGAGACAGGAAAAAGGAAGGAAAAGGAGAAAAGGAGACAGAAAGTGAGAGAAAGGGAAAGGAACAGAAAAAGAAAGAAATAGGGAGAGGAATAGAAAAAGAAAGGAAAGCAAGAGCGACAAAAGAAAGAACATGATAAAAAGGAAAAAAGAGAAATAGAAAAAAGAAACAAAGGAGAGAAAAAAATAGAGAAAGAAATTTTAAAAAATAGAAAAAGAGATGAGAGTGAAGAAAAAGCAAGCAGGAAGAAAGGAAAGGAAAGAGAAAGAAAGGAAGGAAGGAAGAAAGAAAGAAAGAAAGAAAGAAAGAAAGAAAGAAAGAAAGAAAGAAAGAAAGAAAGAAAGAAAGAAAGAAAGAAAGAAAGAAAGAAAGAAAGAAAGAAAGAAAGAAAGAAAGAAAGAAAGAAAGAAAGAAAGAAAGAAAGAAAGAAAGAAAGAAAGAAAGAAAGAAAGAAAGAAAGGATGCTTATAGCAAAAGAGGCCCTAAAAAGGCTATTTATGGTAACCAGGATGAGTTACCATTCTGGGCATCTCCAGCTGTGCAAAGAAAGGTCCAATCAAGTTGATGCATTAAAGGCAAAGGAGAAGAGGCAGGAAGTAACTTTAAAATACGAGTTGGATGCTAAATCAAGAAAAAAAAGAAGGGCAGGATCAAAGAAAGAAGGAAAGGGTAAAGAAAGAAAAATCCAGTTTTTGTTCATACGTTTTAATGCGGAGCGTCTCCTCCGCCCCAAAAACCAGTATGTTCTTTTCTTTTGTTTCCTCGCTGTTGAAATGAGCTTCTGCAATACCGCCATTTATTTCAGGAACGGATGGATCTCTCACGGTTCTAATAATATCTTCCATGTTATTCCCTTTTTTAATTCCCTTTGGAGGACTTTACATACCCCGTTATGTAACCTCTCCGCGTTCCCTTCCGCTAGAATTCTTAGGGGTTTAAATAATGGAATTCAATAATGGAATGTATTGTTTCACATACACACACCTTCTAACACTGAGGATGTTACTTAGCTGGGTCATGAAATGTCTGCAAGGAAGCAACCAAGCAAAAAAAAAAAGCACCAAGAACCTTATAGTCCTCCTTTTCTTCCCCCCCCCCCCCACTTTCGGGCACTGATGAGGTTACCTAGTTGGGTCATGAAACGTCTTCAGAACAACAGCCAAGCCCAGAGAACATCAAGGATCCTACAATCCTTTTCCTCCTCCATTCCACAAACCCCACTCCCTTCTATGTATTATTTCACAGACACACACACCCCTTCTAGCACTGATGGTGTTACCTAGCTGGGTCACAAAATGTCTACAAGGAAACAACCAAGTTCAGAGAGCACCAAGGACCCCCACAGTCCTCCTCTCCCCTCCTCCTCCACTCCACAAAACCCCCTCCCTTCTATATACTATTTCACACACACCTTCTAGCACTGATGAGGTTACCTTGATGGGTCGCGAAATGTCTGCAAGGAAACACTGCAGCTCAGAGAGCACCCAGGATCCCTACCGTTCAACCTGGAGCTACCAATGTTCTCTTCTATCGATAACACATTAATTGTATGTGCTGGTCCCGCTTATATTATGTCTGAGACATTGCAAGTGCGGTCTTCTTTATCGATTTTTCCCTCCCCCTCAACTCTCCTGGACCAAGAGGCAGCCGAAATGGGTTCGGGGATTGCTTACAATAAAGCCGCCCTCACACCCAATTTTTTCCTCCTCTGCTGAGAAATGATTCGGCTGCTACTCAGAAGTTGCTCCGAAGCCACGGTGGGTTTACTAATCTGCCTTCTGGTTTGCCTTTTTCGCACTCAAATATGACTCACCCAACCTCCTTCGAAGAAACCGAAGAGGGGCTAAAGAAAGAAAGAGAGAGAGAGAGAGAGCTGCTGAGATACAGGAAGTCCTCGACGTATGACCACAACGTATGACCTCGACGTATGACCACAACGCAGCCCTTTCTGTGGCTAAATGAGACACTTGTTAAGGGAGTTTGGGACCGTTCTACGACCTTCCTTGCCACCGTTAAGTGAATCCATGCAGCTGATTAAGTCCGTAACCCCGTTGTTTAAGTGAATCTGGTTTTTCCCCACTGGACTTTGAAGGTCGCAAAAGGGGATCCTGGGACACTGCAGCCGTCATAAATAAGAGTCAGTTGCCAAGAGTCAGGGATGCTGCGAAGTTCGTAACTGTGAAGAACGATCATAAGTCACTTTTTTTCAATGCCGTTGTAATTTTAAACGGTCACTAAATGAACTGTTGTAAGTCGAGGACTATCTGTACACAAGCCTCATTGCAAATCCAGATAGAGTGGACCTTAGCTAAGCTATGATCAGTTAAGTAGCTCGGTATCCGTGCCTCGCTACGAAACTATGTGGTCGGGCTTAGTTTTTGGTGAGGAAAATAAGGGGGGGAAAATTCTGCCTACCAGCATCCATCGGTATTCATCTGGCTAGCGTCCTGTCAGTGTGTGAGAGAGTTGAGGGCTGTTTGGAAACTGAAACCGTATTTACTGTGTGAGCAAGAAGGAGCCTGGGCGTGTCTTAGCTCAACTGTTCTGTACTAAAGCTGCTTGGTGCTGTGAAACTGAAACTCCTCTCCTCTGCTTGTGCTTTGCACTTGGAAGAGATTTCTTTTCAGGTGGGGAAGGGGAGTAGAACTTTTTAGCGTCAGAGCGTGTTAATAATAATAATATAGGAAATACTAATGCTCTGGATGGTCATTTCGAAAAATCCTTTCTTAATGAGCCCCTAGAAGCCAAGAGGAACATACGGGCCAAATTTCAAGTTTGTAGGCTTTACGGTTCTGGAGATTTTGTGCTGATGTGTGAGTGATATTTCGCTTTTTATATATACAGATTAAACCTGGTTTGCTAAATCAATGCTGCCCTGAAGCAATTCCGGCCTCTGGGCTGCCAATCCAGGAGACAAATTCACTGGCTGGAGCACAGGTAGTCCCTGGCTTACAACAGTTCATTCAGTGACCGTTTGAAGTTACAGCGGCACTGATAAAAAGCGACTTATGATCGTTTTTCACCCGTACGACCGCTGCAGCTTCTCCGTGGTCACGTGATTAAAATTGAGACGCTCGGCAACAGACTCGTATTTATGACGGTTGCACTGTCCCGGGGTCATGTGATCCCCTTTTGTGACCGTCCGACAAGCGAAGTCAAAACGGGGAAGCCAGATTCGCTTAACAACCGTGTTGCTAACGGAAACAATTGCGGCGATTCACTTAACCACCGTGGCAAGAAAAGTCATAAAATGGGGCAAAACTCACGTTAATGACTTCCTCGCTTATAACAATGGAGATTTTGGGCTCCGCTGTGGTCGTAAGTTGAGAACCAGCCGTATTACGTTCCTTTCCTCTTAAGAATCAGTGCATGGAGAAATCTGGAAAGCGAGACAACTTTCACGAACTTCAAAACAAAGCAAAAATACACCCCACCCCCCAAAAAAAGAAAAATTATTAGGTAATCAACAAGAAGGTAAAAAAGGGTTGCTCAATCCAGCTGGAATTTCTCCATTCCAAAGCTGCTCCATCAAGTGTCTACAAGAGCCTCTTAAATGGCATTTTCCTCAGCATATAAACAAGTCGCACCTCAAACCCCTGACCAGCCTTGACCCACACTTAAGACGGAGGATTTTCGACTGGAATTTTTCTCTCCAAACCTCAGGTCTGAAAAATCCAGGACCGGTTTTTCCACGGGGAGGATGGGTTACAGGTAGTCCTCAACTCACGACTACAACGGAGCCCAACATCGACGTCGCTAAGTGAGAAATTGGTTGAATTTGGCCCCGTTTTATGACTTTTCTCGCCAGCTTTGTTAAAGTGAATCCCTTGCAGTTGTTAAATTAGTCACACGGTCATTAAGCGAATCTGGCTTCCCCATTGGATTTACTTGTCAGGAGGTCGCAAAAGGGGATCACATGACCCCAGGGACACTGCAACCGTCATAAATTCAAGTCGGTTGTCAAGCATCTGAACGTAAATCATGTTCCACAATGGTCATAAGTCCGAAAAATCAACATGAGTCACTTTTTCAGTGCTGTTGCAACGCTGAACAGTCGCTAAATGAATTGTTGTAAGTCGAGGACTCCCTGTAATTGTTACTCCCTGTACTTCC
This sequence comes from Bungarus multicinctus, assembly GCA_023653725.1. Lineage (NCBI taxonomy): Eukaryota > Metazoa > Chordata > Lepidosauria > Squamata > Elapidae > Bungarus > Bungarus multicinctus. The sequence continues at coordinate 162,857,345 of CM042838.1, read as the reverse complement.
AGTTTCCCAGAGCAGTGGCAAAAAAATATCCAAATGCAAAAAGCATTACAAGGAGTCCTCGCTTAGCGACCGTTCGAAGTTACAGCGTCACTGCAAAAAGTGGTTTAAGGACCGTTTTTCACCCTTACGACGCAGCATGTGATCACAATTCAGATGCTTGGCAACTGACTCATAGTTATGACGGTTGCAGTGTCCCCAGAGGTCACGCGATCCCCTTTTGCCACCGTCTGAACAAGCAAAGTCAGTGGGGAAGCCAGATTCACTTAACAACCGTCTTACTAACTTAACTGCTGTGATTCACTTAACAACGGTGGCAAAAAAGGTCCTAAAATGGGCTCAATTGCAGTCGTAAGTCAAGGACTACTTATACAGGTAGTCCTTGACTTACTACCATTCGTTTAGCGACCATTCGAAGTTATGACAGCACTGGAAAAAAGTGACTTAGGACCAGTCCTCATTCTTAACAACCATCACAGCATCAGTTATGTGCTCAATATTTGGGCCCTTGGCAACTGACTCGCATTAATGACGGTTTACAGTGTCCCCGGGGTCCCCTTTTGCGACCTTCAGACAAGCAAAGCCAATGGGGGGAAACCAGATCTGCTTAACGTCCGTGTGTGATTCACTTAACAACAGCACGGATTCGCTTAGCAAGAGAAAGGCCGAACGGTTTGTAAAATCGGGCCTCGCTCAACTGCACAATTTCTCTCGCTTAGCAAAAAAAAAAGGCTGACCCCAATCATGGCCGTAAGTTGAGGACTCCCTGTACGGCTGAAGGGATCCAACCTCAGGACTGTGACACCCATGTTCCTCAGCCTGTCGCTAAGGCCCAACGGCTCAAAGGTCAGTGGCTTCTGAGTCACCAGGGAGGCAGGATGAGATAATTAAAATGGACGACATTAGCCGCTCAAAATACATTTGCAGGACAGAAAGGATCGTTTTGAGAAGAGCTGGATGGATGAGTGGCTGAGAAGAGATCTCTCTGGTGCTACTTCAGGAGAAGATTTGATTTTATTTTGTGAAAAGAGAGCACTTTTTTGGGGGGAGACTTTGGGCTCCAAATTTTCCGTTGCTGAGCGAGAGACAGTTGTGAAGTGATTTTTAGCTCCATTTTTACAACCTTTCTTGCCAGGGGTTGTTTAAGGGAATGGCTACAGTTCTTAAGTTGTAGATTTGGTTGTTAAGTGAATCTGGTTTTCCCCATCGATTTTGCTTGTCAGAAGGTCGCAAAAGGGGAATCATTTGACCCTTGGGACACATCATAAATGTGAAACAATTGCCAAGCCTCCGATATCACTTGAGACTTTCAAGAAGAGATTGGACTCCCATCTGTCAGAAATGGGTATAGGGTTTCCTGCTTGGGCAGGGGGTTGGACTAGATGACCTACAAGGTCCCTTCCAACTCTGATTATCGGTTATCTGTTAAATTTTGATCACATGGCCAAAGGGGTGCTGCAAATGGTTGTAAATGGGAAAAACAGCAGTGTAACTTCAAACGGTCACTAAATGAATGGTTGTATGTTGAGGATTACCTAAAGTTGTAGAACAAAACTAGAATGCAACCAATAAATCAGAATAGCGCTGGAAGGGTCCTTAGAGGTCTTCTAGTCCAGCCCCCTGCTTAAGCGGGAGACTCTATCCCATTTCAGGCAAATGGTTGTGCAGTCTCTTCTTAAAAACCTCCAGTGATGGAGGCACCCACAATGTCTGGTGGCAAGTAGTTCCACTGGTTAATGGTCCTCACTGTTAGGAAGTGTCTCCTTAATCCTTAAGGTTGCTCCTCTCCTGGATGAGTTTCCATCCACAATATTCAGCCATTAAAAATCAAAATAGCATTTAAGAGATTCAAAAACACAGTCAACGGCCAATTCAACGAAACGGCAAATACCGATGGAGTAGAAGTACTCCCTGACATACTACAATTCATTTAGTAACCGTTCAAAGTTACAATGGCACTGAAAAAAGTGACTTATTATCACCGTTTTTCCACATTTATGACCTGTTGCAGCATCGCCACAGTCACGTGATTTACATTTGGAGGCTTGACAACTGACTCACATTTATGACGCTTGCCGTATCCCGGAGAGATGTGATTCCCTTTTACGACCTTTTGACACTCAGTGGCTACACATACACACAATATTGTTTCTGTCCAAACAGGGTCATTGAGGTGAGGAAGTTGTTACCCAAACGTCATTACAAAAGTTCATTTAGTGACCGATCAAAGTTACAACGGCACAGATAACAGATAATCAGAGTTGGAAGGGACCTTGTAGATCATCTAGTCCAACCCCTCGCCCAAGCGGGAGACCCTACACCAGTTTCTGACAAATGGCAGTCCAATCTCTTCTTGAAAGTCTCAAGTGATGAAACTCCCACAACATCTGAAGGCAACTTCTCTTCCATTGGCATGTAGAAAATGACCATTTTTCACACTTACAACCATTGCAACATCCCCAGAATTCAGCCGCTTGGCAACTGACTCATATTTATGACGGTTGCAGTGTCCCGGGGGCACATGATCCGCTTTTGCGACCTTCTTAGAAGTAAAGTCAAACTGGGAAGCCAGATTCACTTAACAACCGGGTTACTAATTTAAGAACCGCAGCGATTCACTTAACAGATGTGGCGAGGAAAATTGTAAAATGAGTTCCAAACTCGCTTTACCAATTTCTCACTATGGCAACAGAAATTTCGCCCTTAATTGTGGTCATAAGTGGAGGACTACCTGTAAAAAAAAAAAAATCCCTCAGATTGCCGGTAGCAGGAGTAGAAAAACGGCTTGGGTCTCTCGGCACAGCCGTGGAGAAATTCTGCCAAAAATCTCAAAAGCAGCTGGATGAGAACCGAACGAAAACTTCCTGGAACTGGGATGAGAGCTTCAGTTCCTGGCATCATCCTTTAATCAGCCAATGGGGAATAAATGAAGCTTTTCGCCAAAGGCTGCTTGGCTAATCTTGTTCCCTTCTCGTCAACCCTTGTCCCAAAATACAGATGAACCCACTTCCAAATAAAGCATACAAGTTGTGCAGAACAACAACCACTTCACTCGCGCATCCATTTCTTTTAATGGATCGCCTCAAAGCCTTCCAATTCTGGAGCACTCTACCTTAACGGCCCACGCAACCCGAGGTATTTATAATGTCTCTTCCTGAGTCAAAAATTTCCTACTCTTAACTTTCCAAAATATATTTAACCCCAAAGTTGTTTTTTCTCCCCCCTCCACCCCCAACAACTCTTTCTATCCTGCCTCTGGTTAAAAGCAACTTAGAAACTTTGGATGTGCCATTCCAGATGTGTGGGAAACGCAAATTTAATTCCAAGGATGTGCTGTTCAACGCTGGGCATTTTTTTTCCCCTCCCCAAAAACAGCTGCAGGGTAAAAAGTTTTTTGGGGGGGAGTGGGGGAAGTATTGTAACTGAATCCACAAACACTCAGGAAAAAAACTAGGCCGAGTTTACACGACCTAACTCCATCTGAGCGACAAGCACCAACATGCAACTATGCAAAAAAATAAAATTACGGTGAGCATCTTGTTCACCTATTAATTTCCTTGTTCTCGTGTTAACAGGGCAAAGATTCAGATCTAAAGTCCCGAAGTCTCCAGGAAGCTGAAAATAATACGTGCAATTAAAAACACACAAAGCAGAAACAAAAAAAAATCTGCATTTGCCAAAGCACGTATTTTAATTTCAACGTTTCCTCTATAAATATAAATATAAATATAAATATAATATAATATAATATATATATATATATATATATATATATATATATATATATATATATATATATATATATATATATATATATATATATATATATATATAATGTATGCATACATACACACACACATCCAACGTCCAATTTGTTCGGTGCCAAGTTTTGAATTTTTTTCCCTATTGCGTTGAGACAACCATGTAGAGATGACTCATCGGCTGGCACCAGAAGGGCGTGGAAATTCATCTTTTATAACTGCCAGGTGAGGCCTGTTTGACTGTGGCTTTCCTTTCTTCTTAGGGACATAGTCAAACTCAGTTTTCTGAAGAACAAAGTTCTCCATAGAACACAGGATAATAAAGAGTTGGAAGGGATCTTGGGAGGTCTTCTAGTCCAACCCCCTGCTCAGGCGTGAGACCCTACCACATTTCAGACAAATGATTGTCCGGTTTCTTTCTGAAAGCATCTGGTGATGGAGCACCCCCAACTTCTGAAGGCAAGCTGAAGCATCTGATCCTATCAATACAGGCAGTCCTAGACTTAAAACAGTTCATTTAGAATGGAATATAGAATAGAATGGAACGGAACAGAACAGAACACAATGGAATACAACGGAACAGAATGGAATATGGAATGGAATGGAAAGGAACAGAACGGAACAGAACAGGACAGAACATAATGGAACAGAATAGAATGGAATATAGAATGGAATATAGAATAGAATGAAAAGGAACAGAACAGGACAGAACAGAATGGAACAGAATAGAATGGAATATAGAACGGAATATAGAATAGAATGAAACAGAACAGAACAGAATAGAATAGAACACAATGGAACACAAAGGAACAGAATGGAATATAGAATGGAATGGAAAGGAACAGAACGGAACAGAACAGAATGGAACAGAATAGAATGAAATATAGAATGAAATGGAAAGGAACAGAATGGAACAGAACAGAACAGAACACAGTGGAACACAACGGAACAGAATAGAATGGAATATGGAATGGAATGGAATAGAACTTTGTCACTTTAATGTACACTAATCAGCATACATTACAATGAAATGGTCCTAAAAATATTGTAAAATCAGGTTGGTCATGTTATTGACTTGCTTTATGACCATAATAGGAAGGCTCCATTATGGTCATAAGTCGGGTACCATAGCAGTGATCCTTATTTTTATTTTTTTATCTGAAGCGTATGTCATTTAGGGAGGGTAAAGATAAAAATGGGAACTCTATTTTATCCCTGAATGATTTGAGTCAGGAATAGAACCGCTGACCACCGTCCCCATTCTGACATTTATAGGTAGTCCTCCACTTATGACCACAAGGGAGCCCAAAATTTCTGTTGCTAAGTAAAACATTTGTTGTGAATTTGCCTCATTTTACCACCTTTCTTGCCACAGTTGTTAAGTGAATCACTGCCATTGTTAAGTTATTAACACGGTTGTTACGTGAATCCGGCTTCCCCATTGATTTTCTTTGTCAGAAGGTCACAAAAGGGACACTGTGACCGTCATAAATATGAACTGGTTTCCAAACGCTCAAATTTTGATCACGTCACCAGGGCCGTAAGTGTGAAAAATGGTCATAAGTCACTTGGTTTAATGCCGTTGTAATTTTGAACGGTCACTAAACAAACGGTTGTAAATCAGGGACTACATATATTCTATAGGGGAGGCCGAATGTTGGCCACTTGTTAGAGACCAAACAACCAATTCAAAAGAATCAAATCAACATCTCTGCCCAAATAGCTAAGACCCCTGCAATGCCCAGGAGTATTTCTGCCGGGAGGGTCAAAAAAGTCAAGATGGTGGCTTCAACCACATAATCTTAGGTCTGCTGCTTCGCACAGGCACAAATAAAGGCGACTGGGCTTCCATCACGTAGTGGCAACTGACATTTTGACTTTTTTGAGGCCCCTGAGAACAACATTGGGGGTTCTGACACAATTCCTGCAAATATAGATGATACTAACTAGAGCAATGTTTTTCTACCTCAGCAACTTTGTGTGGACTTCAACTCCCAGAATTCACCAGCCGATTCCTTCCTCCCTCTCTCCCTCCATCCCTCTTTTTTCCTTCCTTCCTGCCTGCCTCCCTCCGCCTTTTCCTTCCTCCCTTCTCCTTCCTTCCCACCCTCCCTCCTTCTTCCCTCTCTCTCCCTCCCTTTTCCCCTTCCTTCCCTTCTTCCTTCTGTCCTCCCTCCTCCTCCTTTCTTCCCTCTCTCTCTCTCACCTTTTCCTTCCTTCCCTTTTTTTCCCTTCCCCTTCCCTCCTTCCTTCCTCCCCCTCCCTTTTTCCTTCCTCCCTCCCTCCCTCCCTCCCTTTTTTCCTTCCTTCCCTTCCTTCCTTCCTATTAGTTTTTAATCTTCATTCATGCAAAATGCAAAATCCCATATGCCCTATCTTAGAACACAGGATGTGTTTGTCTCGTTCCATCAGATCATCGCCCTCCAAATATGTTCCCCGTATTTGCCTGGGCTGCCCAGTTTTCATCCTAGAGAACCAACAGATGTTGAACCTTCATACCAATGCATAATTGGGCATCTGGAACTCACTGCCACAAGTATTGAAGGCGGGGGGACCAAAATGCTCAAGAAAAGGAATTTAAATCTCTAGACAAATGAAACTGTCACCTTATGTCAACATAACCGCACTTAACAAGATGCTGGTTTTCCCGCTCACATATTGATTAGGAGAATCAAACACCCCCTCCCCAGTTATATTGGGGGCATTTATATCAGCACTAGCTGCATTCACACCTCAGTTGAGGCCAGTCTGTTTAGAAACTTTCAGGGCAAAACATTTCAAATTAAGAAGAAATGGGAGCTAGCATTCTGAACTAAATACATGCTTTAAGGATTTTGCTGAGTTTGGAGTGCGGGACAAACTCCCGCTGAAAATGATGCATGCCAAATCCACAACCACAAAGCTACACTTTAAAAAGTCTGAGTGTGCACCCCAAAACAATCCAGTTTTAAAACTCCGCCCACATCTTGTCACAACATCCCTCTTGTTTTGGCTAAAAGGGCCCATCATACAAGATAATCCCAAAACAGTGCTTCTCAAATCTTGGTCAATTTCTCCAAATTGGGTACAGGAAGTCCTTGGCTTATAATCATTCCTTTAATGATCATTTGCAAGTTATAACAGCGCCGAAAAAGGTGACTTATATCCATTTTTCACACTAATTGCTGATCATATAATTAAAATTTAGATGCTTAGCAACTGGCATGTACTTACGACAGTTGCACTGTCCCCAAATCATGTGATCACCATGTGACCTTTCCCAGCCAGTTTCCAACAAGTAAAGTCAATGAGGGAAGCCAGATTCACTTAACAACCATGTGACTCACTTAACGATTCCAGTGATTCCCTTAACAAAAAAGTCATAAAATGAGGCACAATTCACTTAACAATTGTCTGTTAAGTTGCTAATTTGTTAAGTTGGTATTTTGTTGCTAATTGTCAGCAATAAAAATGTGGGGCTTGTTTGTGGTCATAAACCGAGGCCCACCTATAAAAGTAGGTTTTGTTTGCGTAACAACACACAAACCCACAAACCCATCACAATGGGGACATTAAAACTGACTTAAAGTTTGCCATGTATGCTATATTCGAAAATCTCCCAATTTTGTCCTGTAAAACAAAAATAAATGAAATGACCAATGCTAATTCTCATTCAGGGAGGTTTTGTTTTTATAATACGGTATAGGTAATCCTCGATTAACAACCACAATTGAGCCCAAAGTTTCTGTTGTTAAGACAGTCATTAAGTGAATTGTGCCCCATTTTACTACCTTTCCTGTCACAATTAAGTTAATCACTGCAGCTGTTAGTAACGTTAAGTGAATCTGGCTTTCCTGTTGACTTTGTTTGTCAGAAGGTCATTAAAAGAGGATCATATGACCCCGGGACACTGCAACCGTCATAAATATGAGTCAGTTGCCAAGCGTCTGAATTTTTGATCACATGACCGCAGAGATGCACAATGGTTGTAAGTGTGAAAAGGGGTTGTAAGTCACTTTTTTCAATGCCGTTATAACTTCAAACAGTAAGAAACCCGGTCCATTGTTTCACATGTGGTGGACTAGTCCAAAAGCGAAGGAATTCTGGAATAAGATAAAGATCTGGTTACAGGAAATAACAAATTTAAAGATAGTACCCAAACCTGAAATGTTTTTACTAGGGATAACTAAAGGTGAATAGAGGGATAACTAAAGGAGAAAAGAGATAGAATATTTAATGATACATGTACTAACAGTGGCTAGGATATTATATGCTCAAAATTGGAAATTAGATAGTACCCCCACAGATGACATGATTATAAAAAAAATAATGGATTGCGCAGAAATGAACAAATTCACAATGGAGTGGGAGGAAAAAGAATATTACACTGCCTGGGAAAAGTGGTATGTCTGGTTAGACAACAGAAAGAAAATAGAATGCAAAAGTAAAAGTGTTAAAGTATAAGTGTAAACAGAGTGTGTCTGTGTATATGTGTGTGTGTGTATGTGTGTATGTGTGTGTGCACCAGCCTGAAGATGGCGAGTGGGACCTCGTCAAGACGTTGCCAAGATACTTTCTATCTTATACGGGAAAAGACCCGAACACGCTAAGACCTGCATATATATATGTATATATGTATGTATGTATGTATGTATGTATGCATGTATTAATGTATGTATGTATGTATGTATAGCAGAATGGAATAACTGATATCACAAACTGCAAAAAATGTATATAGAATTTGTTTTTAAAGGTGAAAATTTAATAAAATTTAATTTAAAAAAATAACTTCAAACAGTCACTAAATGTAAATGTTGTAACTTGAGGACGACCTCAAGTTACGGCCATTCGTATAGCGACTGCCCCAAATTAAAACATGGCTGAAGCAAGGGACTTACGACCAATCTTTAAAGCTTGATACAGGAGTTCTGATCATGAAGGGAAAAAAAATTGGGGACTTTTAAAGACTGAAGCAATAGCCTCATGTGACCAAGCCCTTATAGCTGGTCCAACAGTGGTTTATAAACAATGCACATTTGCCAAGGGTTTGTGGAACAAGCCAAATTCCAAATAACGCTGCTTGGATGTTGAAATGTTGCAATATGGGGTTCAGATGACACATAATATTTCAATTAGCCAGCTTAAGTCTAGAAACGCAGGCAGTCTTTTTTATTTATTTTTTTGCAAAGGCAGAAAATCCGACTTTCTCACTAAACCATGATTCAATCAATGAGGATTAAGCTTGTCGAACTGCAAAGCTGTGCTGGCTATTTCTTGAAAGAATGTCCATCTGGAAAGCTAACAAAATGGTGGGTTTTTTTTTTCAACCTTAGGTATTTTATGAGGTATGGACTTCAACTCCCAGAATTCTCCAGCCAGGGAATTCTGGGAATTGAAGTCCACCCATCTAAAAGTTTTCTTTTTTTCACAAAACTTTCTCCCAAAACTGGTTAAGCCCAGAGTTCAGATCTTTCCCTCTGCCTGGCTGAGCATTCACACAACCTGCACGCAATCCCCTCCCCACAACAAGACAACAACAGCTTTTTGCATTTACACCATTATTGCGCTAAGCTGGGTTTGCCACTTCTGCATTGTCCCACAAACCAGCCCTTAAGTTCATTCCGGGACTTTTGTGCAAAGTCACAAAAGGGGTTTTATTCGGGAAAGCAGGTTCAGCGTGTCCTGTGAACGCAGCAGCCCTTGCTGGGGAGGGGAAGGGGAAAGGGTTTTTATTTTGTTAGAAAGTGGGGGAGACATGAAGCAACCTTCAAACCAGAAGAGCAAGGATGCTGGGTTTGTCTGCCCCAATGCAAGGGGGGCATTTCCCCCACCCCAACCCAGGCCCAGCTGGTATCAATAAAAGAGGCGGCAGCAATATAAGAAATGACGAATAAGGCTCCACACCAAATTGGTAAAGTATGAATTTCTCAGAAAGTTTTCCTTCCCCAGGAATGCAAACCAGGACCAAAGAGATAGGGGGGGGGGCACACACATTTACCAGGAAGAAAACCCCCAGGAAAAAAAAGTCCTGGGAAGGAAGGAAGGAAGGAAGGAAGGGGGCTTAGAACTTTAAGGGGAGCAGAAGAAGAGAGTAAAACTTTCCCCCACATTTAAAAAAATTTGGCAAAGAAAAAAGGAGAAATGATTGCTAAAGGGACTCAGATCAGTCAGTCAGCCCATCAATCTATCAATCAGCCAACCAACCAATCAATCAGTGAGTCTATCAATCTATCAATCAGACAGACAGACAAACAATCAATCGAATGGCCCGTCTTTCAGAGGAGACACGCAACGCAAGGAAGGGGAGGGGGCTCAGGAGTCTGGACCCCACTTTCCCCCATGGATAAAGGCATTCAGGGAGGGTCCCAACTCGGAGCCAGGTTGGAGGGTGGGTGGGCGTGAAAAAGAGGGGCTTCCCTCTCCGGTCCCGCGTGGAGGGAGGGAGGGAAGGGGGGGCTCCTTACCGACCACCAGGCACAGCACATCCAGCGCCACGAACAGCTTGGTGCGCTCCATCGCGCTGCGCCCGCCGCTTCTGCGATCCACAGGCTCACATCGCGCAAGCAGCCCGGCGAAGGACGAGCCCCAGCGCCGCCGCCGCTTTGGAGGGGAGGAAGCCGAGAGGCGGAGCCGGCCGGGGTGGGTGAGATCGGCCGGGGCAAAAGCACCGCCCTCGCCTCGCCTCGCTTCTCGCCTTCGGGGTGAGGCGAAGGGCCGGGCTTAATCCGTTCCAGCGGGGCGAGCTCGGAGCATGTGCAGAGTGCCTCGCTCTTGCGACCCGCAACTTGGGCTCAGCCGACACAGCCCCACCTGTTGGAAAGGAACAGTGGGCGGAAGGCCCTTGAGGAACCCGGATTCCTGAGCGCGTCAAGAGTGACGTGGATTTCAAGGAGGAAGGATAGGATAGGATAGGGATAGGATAGGGATAGGATAGAGTAGTTGGAAGGGACCTTGGAGGTCTTCTAGTCCAACCCCCTAGCTGGGCAGGAAACCCTACACTACATCAGACAAATGGTTAGAATATAAGATAACACAGTTGGAAGGGATCTTAGAGGTCTTCTAGTCCAACCCTCTGCTTAGGCAGGAAACCCTACACCACATCAGACAAATCGTTATCCAATCTCTTCTTTAAAACTGGATAAAAACCAGTATTAAGCAGTTTCTTTCTCCCAAACTATAGTAGAATAATTGAGTTGGAAGGGACCTTGGAGATCTTCTAGTCCAACCCTCTGCTTAGGCAGGAAACTATGTACCATTTCAGACAATCTCTTCTTAAAATGGAGCATTCCAGTGATGGAGCACCCACAACTTCTGGAGGCAAGTCGTTCCACTGATTAATTGTTCTCGATGTGAGGAAATTCCTCCTTAGTTCCAGGTTGCTTCTCTCCTGGATTAGTTTCCACCCATTGCCCCTTGTCCTGCCTTCAGGGGCTTTGGAGAATAGCTTGACTCCCTCTTCTTTGGGGCAGCCCCTGAGATACCTGAAGACTGCTATCATGTCTCCCCTCGTCCTTCTTTTCATTAAACTTGAGACTTTCAAGAAGAGATTGGATTGCCATCTGTCACTAATGGTGTAGGGTCTCCCTCTTGGGCAGGGGGTTGGACTAGATGACCTACAAGGTCCCTTCCAACTCTGATGATCTGTTATCTAAACGAAACCTATCCAGTTCCAGCAACCATTCTTTATATGTTTTAGTCTTCAGTCCCCTAAGAATGGAGAGCTTTTTTTCTCCCCCCCAGCCAAACAGACCTGGTGGTCGTAGAGTGAGGACTGAGGCTTCCCTCCACATAACCCTTTCTCTTTTCTGCTTCGATTGTCGATTTTATTATAGGTAGTCCTTGACCTATGAGCACAACTGAGCCCCGACATCTCGGTGGCTAAGCGAGACATCGCTTGTCAATTTTGCCCCGTTTTACGACTTCCTTTGCCATGGTGGTTAAGTGAATCGCTGCGTTGTTTCAGGTTGTAACGCGGTTGTTAAGTGAATCTGGCTTCCCCATTGACTTTGCTTGTCTCAGGAGGTCACAAAAGGGGATCACGTGACCCCCCCCCATAAATACGAATCAGTTGCTCGTCAGAAGGTCAGAAATGTGGAATATGTGACCCCGGGACATTGCACCCGTCATAAATGTGAGTTAGTTGCCAAGCGAGCCTGAATTTTGATCGCGTCACCCACGGGAAGGCTGCAACGGTTGTAAGTGTGAAAAAAACAGTCCTAAGTCGCTTTATTCAGTGGCGTTGTAACTCTGAACGGCCACTAAGCGGAACTGTTGTACGTGGAGGACGATCTGTGTAAGAGCTTGCGAAGGAGAAAGTTTTGTTTTAATCACATTTCAAGACAATTTGGGGATCCCCAGTGTGGGGGCCCCTGCGATGTTCCTCCTCTTGTCTTTTTCTTCTGCTTGGAGGGAAGGAAAGGTTCCCATCAGGCGATCCACAAAGAATCAGCCCCATTCAAAAGGGGAATATTTGTCACTCTGGATCAAAATAAGGATCTTTGGTGCTCTCTGGCCTTGCTTGTTTTCTCGCAGACATTTCATTACCTTAAGTGGTAGCATCACTGGGGCTAGTCCAACCTGCACTAGTAATAACCTAGTTTGGGTAACCTAGTTTGATGTAACCTACCGGTAGTTTGGGTAATGAACCATCTGCAAAAACACAAACAAGCTCAGAGACGCCTCAGGTCCAACGCTTTGAAATGGGGAAGAGAATAATTCGGAGCAACTGCCAGACACGCCCTTCCACTTAGCTCCTCAGAAAAGAGGAAGGCGAGAACCCCGTTGATGCTCACCGACAAAGGGTTTCTTATTAGCATCCCTTTGATTTTGATCCGGTCCAATCTTGTAGCATTCTGGTAGATGGGGGATGGGAAGGACAACTCTCAACAATCAAGAGCATGTGCAGAGTGCCATGCCTTCCTGAGGGAAAGTTCCACAGAATTTTAAAGTCATAAATAAAATAAAACATAAATAAAACAACATATAAATAAAACAACATATAAACAAAACAAAATACAAATAAAACAAAATACAAATAAAATTATAAAATATAAATAGAATTATAAAATATAAATAAAAGTATAAAATATAAATAAAAGTATAAAATATGAATAAAATTATAAAATATAAATAGAATTATAAAATATAAATAAAAGTATAAAATATAAATAAAATTATAAAATATAAATATAGGTAGTCCTTGATTTATGACCACAATTGAGTCCAAAATTCCTGTTTGTAAGTAAGACATTTGTTAAGTTCGTTTTGCCCCGTTTTTATGACTTTTCTTGCCACCGTTGTTAAGTGAATCACTGCGGCTGTTCAATTAGTAACACGGTCGTAAAGCAAATCTGGCTTCTCCATTGACTTGGCTGGTCAGGAGGTCACAAAAGGGGATCACGTGTTCCTGGGACCTTGCAATGGTCATAAATATGAACCAGTTGCCTGGAACCTGAATTTTGAACACATGACCCTGGGGATGCTGCAAAGGTCGTAACTATGAGAAAATGGTCCTAAGTCCTATTTTTTCAGTGCCGCTGTAACATTGAACGGTCACTAAACGAATTGTTGTGAGCTGAGGACCGCTTGTAAATTGGGACCGATGACCTTTGAAGAAAAAACTCCCCGCCTGCCTTCCCAAAAACATATAGAGCACTTATAACTTAATAGGGCAATAGATCCCTATTTCAGGGATCGGCAACCTTAAACACTCAAAGAGCCATTGTGATGACCCAAAGGGGTGTGGCACAAAGGCAACACAGTCAGATAAGCAATAAGAGTCCCTTTAGTATCTCCAACTTTGCCCCCAATGTCCAGGTTGCCTTCTGGGCTGGAGAAAAACTCTCCCAGGAACAGCCTTTGACTGCAGAAAATTCAGTTCAAAACAAGGTACACACAAACTGTAACTTAAAATTCAAACAAACCAAACTGTAGTAATTAGTCTGGCAGGGCAGGAGCAGGAATTTCAAACTTGAAAGCACAGCAAAATTCACACAGTTGGGAAGATACCAGGAGCATAGATAAGCCACGATGAATCAAGGTAGTCATGTTTGCTCCCAACAGCTTGCCGCACGCAGCTTGCCTTTTTTATACACTGTGTTCCCAGCTTCAGCTAATGAAGGGAATCAGGGCCCTTTCCTCCCCCATAAGCCACGCAACCCACGTTGCTCCCTTCTCCATTCCTCCCTGCGTGTCCTAGGATGAAGAGGTGGTGGGCCTGGGTCTTCCTCTGAACTCCCTCTCCCTTGTTTTCCCTCTTCCCTGCTCTGCCCAGCCGGACTTTGCCCTTCCCCAGTGTCTTCCTCAGCCAGCGGAGCCACACTCCCACTCCCTGTCAGCTATTCGGCTTCCTCCTCTGAGTCAGATTCCGACAGGGGCATGACAGCCATTTGGACCCGTTTCCCACAGAAAATAAAACACTGGGAGCCACAAAACCTGGGTGGGCATGGCCAACTCGACATCGCTCCCTCCCACCCAGGCACCTCCTGCTCTGGAATATGGAGCGAGTCTCCATCCTCCGCCATCATCCTTACTTTCTCACGCCAGACGAGGAGTGACGGGGAGAGGCAGGGCCAGCCAGTGGTGGGATCATCCGACAGGGAACTACAGCAGAGGGCCAAAAGAGCCGCATGTGGCTCCAGAGTCACAGGTTGCAAATCCCTGCCCTATTTCTTTAAAACAAAATGCACAGCCATGCAAAAACCAGCGTCGGGGCTGCCTGCTTTGTTTTGGAAATAGCAGTGAAAATAGCCGGACAGGATTATTGTGGAGACAAAGGGGTCTGTGGGATTGGCAGGCAAGCTCGGAGTGCAGGCCATTCCTATCGTATTTAATTAACCCTAACCCACCCAATCTCTCTAACATGAGCCCTTTTAGCTGGATGCGGTGGCTCAGTTGGGAAGACGCTGAGCTTGTCGATCAGAAAGGTCAGCAATTCGGCAGTTTGAATCCCTAGCGCCGCGTCATGGAGTGAGCTCCCGTTCCTTGTCCCAGCTTCTGCCAACCTAGCCGTTCGAAAGCACATAAAAATGCAAGTAGAAAAATAAGGACCACTTTGGTGGGAAGGTAACCGTGTTCCGTGTATCTTTGCCGTTTAGTCATGCTGGCTACATGACCACGGAGATGTCTTCGGACAGCGCTAGCTCTTCTTCGGCTTTGTAACGGAGATGAGCAGCGCCCCCTAGAGCCGGAAACAACGACTAGCATGTACGTGCGAGGGGAACTTTTACCTTTAACCACCCCATAGTGCTTTAGTTTATAGCATTCTCTGAGTCAGCATATTGCCCCCAACAATCTGGATCCTCGTTTCAGTGATCTTAGAACAGGGGTGTCAAACTGACATCATCAGGGCATCGTCACTTTTTTTCCCATTCACTAAACCGGGCGTGGGCGTGGACAGGGTGTGACGCATCTGGCCCCGCGGACAGATGGATGGTTCAACCTTGAGCCCCATCAGAATTGAACTCCAGGGTGTGGGCAGAGTTTGCCTGCAATACTGCATAGCTAGCTGGAGAATTCTGGGAGTTGAAGTCCACAAGTTTTAAAGTTGCCAAGTTTGGGGACCCTGCCTGATCTACACATTAGATTCAACTTTGCTACAGTTTTGTTCGGTTTCAAGCTTTTTGGCATATGCAAATCTGCGCAGTGTGGTTTGCAAGCCACAAGTTATGATTTAGTGGCATTCTAGACTCAGTAAACTGGGTTGATCTCTGTTGTCTCTGCAGGAAAAGATAATGAAAAGGCACACCATGGATTTCTGCCTTTAGGCAATGTGTGTGATGGAGCAGAAGAATGGTGTTTTGTTCTCCTGGCTTGAATCAGCAGAAATGTAGTTTCCAAAACATGGGAAGTCATTATTCTTTTTTCTGCTTTGGCCGGATTCCACCACAGGTCCCTCCTAATGAGGGGTGTCAAACTCACGTCGTCACGGCGGTGTCACGTGACGTATCGGGAGTTTCCTTCCCCCCTTCGCTGAACCAGGCATGGGCGTGGCCCACGGACCGGGAGTTTGATAGCCCTGTCCTATTGCAATGTTTTCCAACCTTAACCATTTTAGGCCGTGTGGACTTCAACCCCCAGAACACCCCCAGGTAGCAAGGTATTCTGGGAGTTGAAGTCCACATATCTTATAATTGAGCAAACATCGTCCTAATGCAGGGGTATCAAACTCAATTTCATTGAGGGCCGCATTAGGGCTGTGGTTGGCTTCAGGGGGCCGGGGGGGGGCATGGCTGACTGGATGGGTGTGGTCAACTGGATAGGTGTGGCCAGCTTGACGCCACTCCCCAAACTGCCGGCATGTTTCCTTTTATTGGGTAGACCCAAGGGTGGGCTTCAAAAATTTCAGCAACCGGTTCTCTGCCCAGTTGCTGGGTCGGTGTGGCCATGGTGGGCGTGGCCTAGTTGGCCTCCTGTATCATGGCGGAGGAGGCCTTTTCACCCTCCCCGGGCTCTGGAGGCTTTCCTTGAGCCTTCGGGAGGGTGAAAACAGCCTCCCAGGCCCCTGGAGGCCCTCCGGAGGCCAGAAACGGGCCCGTTCCTGTCCTTCTGGAACTTCTAGGAGGCCCGTTTTTTGCCCTCCCTGGTGTCAAGCCCAAAATTGACATATGGGTAGCCATTTTATTTAGCCTTATTATATATTCCTTTTCTTTCTTTCTCTTTGCTCGTTCTGGGGGGGGGGGAGGGTTTCGGGTTTGACATATTTCTAAGGTGGGAGGAGTGGAGATAGAGAGAGTTGTTTAGGCTTGGTGGTTCTCCTTCCCGTGGGAACGAAAGCTGACCCTGCTGAGACACGGAGGTGGAGATTGATGACACCAGTCAACGTTGATCTACTTCTATTGGGGGGAATGTGACTTTTGGGGGTTATTTCTAATTTCCAATATTATGTAATTCCGAGTTGTGTCAGATCCGGAATTACAACAGACTTTGCCAATTTGATGCTTTCCAAAATAAAAGGAATTGTTTTGGAAGATGGATCTTTGCTCTTTTTTAAAAAAATGGATTTCATCACTTGGAAACCTGAGACTTGAGCTCTGGAGGCTTTCATCGAGCCTCTGGGAGTACGAAAATGACCTCCCTAGCTCTAGAGGTTCATTTTTTGCCCTCCAAGCTTCTGCGCTGGCCCTGTATTTAAAACAGGATGTGTGGGGACAGGGGTGGGATTCAAAATTTCTAACAACCAATTCTGTGGGCGTGGCTTAAGGTGGTGGGCGTGGCTTGGTGATCATGTGACTGGGTGGGCGTGGCTTGGTGGTCATGTTATTGGCTGGGCGTGGCCAACTCAATTTCAGTCACATCGAGGCACGCATCTCCTCGCCTGGCCTCTCATGACTGTGGGGATGCTGCAACAGTCGTAAGTGGGAAAAAGGGTCATAAGCCACTTTTTTCAGTGCCATTGTAACTTTGAATGGTCACTCCACACAAGCAAAGTACCAGCAAAGGAGGAGAAAGAAACTCCAGAGAAGTTCCTGAGGCAGGAAGTCTAGTCCTGCCAAGAATGTAATAAGGGTAAACGGAGAGGCAGTTTCTGTAAGCAACACCAGAATGTTTCCTTCCTGTCTTCCTTACAGGATTAGGCCAGTAATTTCTTCTAACAACTGGTTCTCTGAACTGCTTAGAATGTTAATAACCGGTTCTAATGAATAGGTGCGAACCAGTAGAATCTCACCCTTGCATGGGGACTCCTGGGAGAGGTGGGCAGGCTGGGTGGAGCCAGCCAGGGGTGAGATTTACCAGTTTGCCAAACCAGTAATTAAAAATGATAAAATTAGCTACAGGTTCGCCTGACATTTTCCTGGATGTCCCTCGGGCCAGATCTGACCAGATCACGTTTGACACCCCTGTCCTAATGTGTCCAGACTCCCACTTAAAGATTTATGGAAGCTGAAACAGATTCAGAAGGGGACAGCGTAGATCAATATTTCTGAACCTCTATGACTTTAAGATGTATGGACTTCAATTCCTAGGATTCCCCAGCCGGCATGGCTGATTGGGGAATCCTGGGAGTTGAAGTCCACGCATCTTAAGGTTGCTGAGATTGAGAAACACTGAGATAGATGAGGAGAACTTAAAAGCAATGGCAAAAGATTGGGAGGAGTAAAATTATTTAGCTCTGAGAAGAAAAGATGGGCTTAACTCCGAAAACATTCCTGAAGTGTATGGAAGTTATAGCGCAAATTCGAGAGCTGATATCTCTCGTTGCAGACATGGAATAATGAAGTTAAAGGAAGGAAGATCCCAAAACTTCAAGAACATTTCAACGCTTTAATATGGATTCCCGAACTGAGGAATTCTCAACAAGTTGGAGAATCCTAGACTGTGTTCAAATAAACCCTGCTTGAAGGAAACTCTGGTTTGTGTGAACTCAAATATTGAAACGGGAAGAATGCAGAACGCAGCAATTCCTTTGAATAACTGAGTTGAACTGACATCCATCTATGGAAAAAGCCATTTCTGTTTACTTCAAAATTACACAGCAGTATAATTTTGGGCAGAGATCAGAGTTAAGTTGCTGAGTCTTTTCCCACGGATGTTAAACAATCGAGAGTCATAATACTTTGCAGATCTATAAACCCACAAAATATCTAAAGTTACCCATCCTCTGTTTTTGAAATAAAAGAACATAATTTCCTCTCCCACTCTTGATATTGAACTAGCTGGGTAGACAGTCACTAATATTTACCCAGCAATGTTTTTTTTAAATTATTATTATCTCTTTTATTCATTAAATATGAAACTCAGTCAACTGAACATTTAAAAATGTATTATTATTATTGTTGTTGTTGTTTCTACAAATTAAATTTTGCTACCTATTATTTTTTTTAATATTATTTCCATTTGCTGGGAAGGAAGGGGGACTTTTTTCTATTTTCAAAATACAAATTGAATCTTTCTGTCTCTGTCTATCTATCTATCTATCTATCTATCTATCTATCTATCTATCTATCTATCTATCTATCTATCTATCTATCCATCACCTCTCCCTACCTCCATCTATTTATCCATCTCTCTCTCCATCAGTCTATCTCTCTCCATCTATCCATATCTATCCATCCATCCATCTCTTTCTCTCTCTCCATCAGTCTATCTCTCTCCATATCTCTCCGTTTCTCTATATCAATCTATCTATCCATCTCTTTTTCTCTCTCTCCATCAGTCTCCATCTATCTACCCATCTCTCTCTCTCTCCATCAGTCTATCTCTCTCCATCTCTCTCTCCATCAGTCTATCTCTCTCTCCATCAGTCTCTCTCTCTCTCTCTATCCAGTTAGGACCAGAATTTTGATTGCTAAGCAAGATGGTTATGAAGTGAGTCGTGTCTGATTTTACAACTATTTTGCCACAGTTGTTAAGTGAACCACTGCAGCTATTAAGCAAATCCAGTAGTTGATAAGCAAATCCGGCTTCCCTCCATTGACTTTGCTTGTCAGAAGCTGGCTGGGAAGGTCGCAAATAACCAACCACGTGACCCCAGGATGCTATAACCATTGTAAATACATGCTGGTTGCCAAATTGCCTGCATTTTGATCATGAGACCACGGGGGATGCTGCGATGGTCGTAAATGCGAGGATCTGTCCTAAGTCACTTTTTTCAGTGCTGTTGTGATTTCAAGGGGTCACTAAACAAATGCTTGTAAGTCAAGGACTACCTTAAAGGACTACCTTTTTTTTAAAACATGCATTTATTCTGCAGCTGTACAATTTTCGCTTGTACAATAATTTAAGAAAATTCTTGGCAGGGGAAGAAACAGAAATATTTCCAGATTTCTTTGCAGTTTCAACATTGGATTTTTAAATTTTCCTTATTGGCTCATGTTTGCATCTCTACTTCAAGAAACAATTTTTCTGTCACAAAGAAATGGGCCCACAAAGAAATAAGTGAAGAGAAGGACCAGGGGAGACAGGATAGCTATCCTCTAATATTTGAGGGGCTGCCACAGAGAGGAGGAAGGGATCAAGCTATTCTTCAAAGCACCCGAAGGCCAGACAAGGAATAATGGATGGAAACTGATCAAGGAGAGATTCAACCTGGAAATAAGGAGAAATTTCTTGACAGTGAGAACAATCAACTCGTGGAAGAGAATTTGCCTTCAGAAGTTGTGGGAGCACCATCACTGGAGGCTTTCGAGAAGAGATTGGACTGCCATTTGTCAGAAATGGTGTAGGGTCTCCCGCTTGGGCGGGGGGTTGGACTAGATGAACTACAAGATCCCTTCCAACTCTGTTAATCTTTTAAATCTTAAGTGTGCAGCAGCAGCCAAAAAAGCTAATGCAATCCTAAATTGCATTAACAGAGGGATACAATCAAGATCAAGGGAGGTACTAATACAACTCTATAAAGCCTTAGTAAGACCACAACTGGAGTCCTGCATCCAGTTTTGGTCACCACACTATAAAAAAGATGTTGAGACTCTAGAAAAAGTGTAGAGAAGAGCAACCAGGATGATGAGGGGACTGGATGTTAACACATATGAAGAACAGTTGCAGGAACTGGGCCTGGCTAGTTTAGTGAAGAGAAGGACCAGGGGAGACATGACAGTAGTCTTCCAATATTTGAGGGGCTGCCACAGAGAAGAAAGGGTCAAGCTATTTTCCAAAACTCCTGTAGGCCAGACAAGGAATAATGGATGGAAACTGAACAAGGAAAGATTCAACCTGGAAATAAGGAAAAACTTTCTGACAGTGAGAACAATCAAGCAGTGGAACAGCCTTCGGAAGTTGTGGGAGCTTCATCACCAGAAGCAGATTTAACAGATAATCAGAGTTGGAAGGGATCTTGTAGTTCATCTAGTCTAATGCCCCGCCCAAGCGGGAGACCCTACACCATTTCTGACAGATGGCAGTCCAGTCTCTTCTTGAAGGTCTCAAGTGATGGCGCTCCCACAACTTCCGAGGGCAACTTCTGTTCCATTGGTTGATTGTTCTCACTGTCAGAAAGTTTCTCCTTATTTCCAGGTTGAATCTCTCCTTGTTCAATTTCCATCCATTATTCCTTGTCTGGCCTTCGGGTGCCTTGGAAGCCTTCAAGAAGAGACTGCCATCTGTCAGAAATGGTGTAGGGTCTCCTGCTTGGGCAGGGGTTGGACTAGACAACCTACAAGGTCCCTTTCAACTCTGTTAATCTCTTAAACAGGGAGATCTGAATATCAGTACCCAAATGATATGATATGGTTGCTTACAAGGCCCTCGTTATGGGTTTAGGATGGAATTAAAGAAAGAGATTCCAATGTTTTTTCTCTGCAAGAGATGGCGAGTTTACAAGTTTGCCATCTGCTATTTCAAGGCATTTCAAGACTTTGGAACAGCTCTGAGTAACAATTTCTTTATTACAGATAGTCCTCAACTTACAGCCATCCGTTTAGTGCCCATGTGAGGTTACAATGGCACTGAAAAAAATAACTCATGACCATTATTCAGACTTAACAACCATTGCAGCATCACACAATCAAAATTTGGACGTTTGGCAACTGACTCCTATTTATGACGGTTTAGTGTCTTGGGAATCACATGATCCCCTTTTGCGACCTTCTGGCAAGCAAAGTCAAGGGGGGGAGCCAGATTCACTTAACGACCGTGTTCTTAATTTAACCAGTGCAATGATTCACATAACAACGGTGACAAGAAAGGTCGTAAATGGGACAAAACTCATTAAACAACTGTCTTGCTTAGCAATGGAAATTTGGGATTGAACTGTGATCCTAAATCAATCTCGTAGATGTTTTCCTTAAAAATCAGGGAAGGATAAAATAGCTTCAGACTTTCTGGATATCCCTGAATTTTTTCATGGCACTAAACAAAAAGTTCCAGGAAGGTTAAAAATAGCCAGCCCTTGACAACAGGAATAATAATCATTTCATTGCTTCTAAATAAGAAAAAAATGTAGGAGAATTAGGCGGGGGGGACTTGCCACGTTTGATAAGAGTTTGGGATTTGGGGATTCCTTCGAATAGGAAATGCTCAGGAAAGCGATGGAACCACTTTGCCCTCTAGTGTTGAATTTGTACAACTGCAGTGTCAAAAACTGGGTGAGTGGAAAGGAGACAGGCGGTCAAAGCAGATTACAGATTTGGAAGGGACCTTATAGGTCATCTAGTCTAACCCCTCCCAAGCCGGAGACCCTACACCATTTCTGACAAATGGCGGCCCAGTCTCTTCTTGAAAGCGTCCAGGGATGAAGCTCCCACCACTTCAGAAGGCAACTTCTGTTCCATTGGTTGATTGTTCTCACTGTCAGGAAATTTCTCCTTATTTCCAGGTTGAATCTCTCCTTGTTCAGTTTCCATCCATTATTCCTTGTTTGGCCTTCGGGTGCGTTGGAGAATAGCTTGACCCCTTCCTCCTCTCTCTGTGGCAGCCCCTCAAATATTGGAAGGCTGCTCTCCTGTCTCCCCTGGTCCTTCTCTTCACCAGATGAGCCAGGCCCAGTTCCTGTAACCGTTCTTTGTATGTTTTAGTCTCCAGTCCCCTTAATCATCCTGGTTGCTCCTCTCTGCCTTTTTTCTAGAGTCTCAACATCTTTTTTAGTGTGGGGACCAAAACTGGATGCAGTACTCCAGGTGTGGTCTTACTAAGGCTTTATAAAGTGGTATTAGTACCTCCCTTGATCTTGATTGTATCCCTCTGTTAGTGGAACTTAGGATTGCATTGGCTTTTTTGGCTATTGCTGCACACTTAAGATTTAAAAGATTAACAGAGTTGGAAGGGACCTTGTAAGACATCTAGTCCAACTCCCCCACCAAGCAGGAGACCCTACATCATTTCTGACAAATGGCAGTCCAATCTCTTCTCGAAAGCCTCCAGTGATGGTGCTCCCACAACTTCTGAGGGCAACTTCTGTTTCATTGGTTGATTCTTTTGTCAGAAAATTTCTCCTTATTTCCAGGTTGAATCTCTCCTGGATCAGTTTCCATCCATTATTCCTTCGGGTGACTTGGAAAATAGCTTGACCCCTTCCTCCTCTCTGTGGCAGCCCCTCAAATGTTGGAAGACTGCTATCATGTCTCCCCTGGTCCTTCTCTTCCCTTAGACTAGCCATCATCCTCGATTTACAAGTACAATTGAGTCCAGAATTTATATTGCTAAGTGAGAAATTTGTTAAGTGAGTTTTGCCTCATTTTATGACATTTCTTGCCACATTTCCTTGGTGGTAAGTGTGAAGACACTTTTTCCAGTGCTGGTGTAACTTTGCACGTTCACTAAATAAATGGCTGTAAATCAAGACGTTGAAGAACTGTAGTTCTTTATGGTTCCTAATCTGGTACTCAGTAAATGGGTGAAACCATAAATCCCATTCTGTCCAATTAGCCAGGCTATGCTCTTTACCTGCTCCCAGTTTGTATCCAATACAGATAGTCCTCAACGTATGACAGTAATTGAGCCCAGAATTATGGTTGTAAGTCATTAAGCAGGTCATCATGTAATCGAACTGATTTTATGGCATTTTTCTGGTGGATATTTAGTGAATCTGAGCAAATACCATAGTCATTAAATGAAGCCATTGTCTACCATGGGTGTTTTTTGCAGAAACTGTAAATAAACACTATATAAAGTCTACTATTGACCTCACCCCTTTCCTAAGAGGCCTGTAGGGGGCGTGCATAAGCACACCAATGTGCCTACTGTCCCTGTCCTATTGTTTCTTTTATTTTTCTTATATGTACCCATTTCATGTATTCATAACTATGTATATACTTATACCTATTATCTTGTAAGCGATTGACAAATCAAATAAATAAATAAAATAAAAATAAATAAAATAAACACCAGTTTCTAGCAAAAATACATAATAAATCATGGTCATGTTTCTGTGCCAGAAATCCTATTTTTTGCCCCTTGGAGACTAGAAAAATCTTTAAGGGCTGAGTAAGTCATTTGGAGTTTCTCCCCCCCTCCTCTTTCTCTTGGAAAACCTGTCCCTTTGAATCGTAATTCAAAATCAGGCAAAGCAGGCAGATTGAGTTGCTCACAGAATAATTCAGTGATCGATCGATCTACCAACGGCTAGCTCAGTCTCTCAAATTTGCTTGCCGTGAGTCTGCACTGAATTTGCTTGCAAACAAACCTTCAATTCTAAGGGAGGTTCGGCTGTGCTTAGCTAGAAAGCAAGAAATCCAACGATTTCCTGCTTCCTAGCTAATCTAAATCTCCTGGTGCAGCAGAACAGATGATGGACAGAAAAAGGAAAGATAGCAACTTAGCGGGCAAGTTTGCTATGTAAGGAGTGAGTGGGCGGGGAGGGTTCCCGCGGGCCATGTGGGCTGAGCAGCCTTGTGTTTCTGCGCAGCCTGGATTAATTGCTTTGGGGGGATGCTCTGGGGATGAGATTTCTCTGCGGCCCACCAAAATTTTCTCATGGCCCACCAAGTGGTTGGCAACCTCTGCTCCAGTACCATACTCTTCACACAATGATATGCTTGTTAAAACAAAAAATTAAAAAAATTATTGCAAAAAAAACCACAAAACTTTGCTCTTTATTTGAAGGACTACTGTTGACAGGGCGATATTGGCAACGAACACCAGCAAACTCCAAAGCTGACATGCTAAATGAAAACGATGTTTGTCTGTTTTTTTGGTGCAAATCTTATACAGGCGAGCTTTTAGCAGCTCCGATTAGCCCCAAAAAAGGTTCTCTTAAAATTTCCCAAACGGTGAATTCTTGCCATGTCAAATTCTTCCCATCAGTTGAAAACAGCCCAGAGTGAAGATTCTGCTGAGGAAGGATTTTTCCCCCCGCAGGTCAACTTCTGAGTTGGCTGAGATCTACAGTCTTAGGAGATCTTTTTCAGTGGTGGGATTCAACTTTTTTTACTATTGGTTCTGTGGCCGTGACTTAGTGGGCATGGCGTGGCTTGGTGGGCGTGGCAGGGGAAGGATACTACAAAATCCCCATTCCTCCCTACCCCACTAACCTGCTTTCCAGCTCCCTTCTCCTGTGCAGGACAACCAAAGGAGACCCAGCCAATCAGATGGGACTTGGGAGGCGGAGAATAAATGGGGGCGGGCCAGTCAGAGGTAGTATTGGCCGGTTTTCCAAACTACTCAAAATGTCCGCTAACGGTTCTCCAGAACTGGTTTGAACCAGCTGAATACCACCTCTGGTCTGTTTGCAGTGGGGTTAGGGGTGTGATTTTTCCACAGAGTGTAGCTCTCCATCCACGGTCACCAGACTAACCAAAAGTGGAAACTCCCCCATGGATTCAATGGCTGCCCTTTTATAGGACTTGGCATCTAAGAAAGTCTCATAGGTCAAATTCTGGACCCAGAACTGTGGGTGAAATGGCGATTCGGGGAGCGTTTTGACCAGATCCCAGCCTCTGGACCAGAGGCAAGGAGGAGCGCTCCAGGTTTCGCCTGGTCCCTGGTTGCTTTTGATCACCAAAACCCGGGAGTATTCCACCTCACTCCAAGCGGCCAGAGATTTCTGGAGCTGCTGGCCTTCGGGTTCCGGTGACGTCGCCATCCTGTTTTTGGTCACGGAGACGGCCTTCTGCAAGGCCTCGGGAGACTCCACTGGCCATGGCGGCTTTCCGTGGAAGAGTTCTGGACTGGCATCCTCAGGTTGAGAAGGGAAAACCTGGCGCAGGTCACTGATGGTCACTCCGAGGTAAACCTGGCTCCATTTCTCAGGGCCATAAGAAGTGAAGTCCTAAAGTATGGGGAGTAGTAAGAAGAGGAGAAGGGAAGAGGAGGGGAGGGCAGGGGAGGCGAGGAAAGGAGGGAGGGCAGGGGACAAGGGGAGGGGAGGAGAAGAGAGGAGAGGAGAGAAGAGGGGGGAAGGTATGGGAGAAAGGGAGGGGAGGAGAG
This sequence comes from Bungarus multicinctus, assembly GCA_023653725.1. Lineage (NCBI taxonomy): Eukaryota > Metazoa > Chordata > Lepidosauria > Squamata > Elapidae > Bungarus > Bungarus multicinctus. The sequence continues at coordinate 162,831,807 of CM042838.1, read as the reverse complement.
GGGAAGAGGGGAGAGGGAAGAGAAGAGAACAGAAAGGGAGGCGAAAAGGGGAGGTGAGAGAAGAAGTGATTAGGGGAGAGGAGGTGAGGGTATGGGATGGGGAAAGGGGAGGGTAGAGAGGAGAGAGGAGAGGAGAGGAGAGAAGAGAAGATGGAGGGGAGAGGAGAGGAGTGAGAGGAGAGGAGAGAGAGAAGAGAGGAGAGGAGAGGAGAGGAGAGGAGAGGAGAAGAGAAGAGAAGAGAAGAGAGAGGAGGAGAGGAGAGGAGGAGAGGAGAAGAGAAGAGAAGAGAAGAGAGAGGAGAGGAGAGGAGGGAGAGGAGAGGAGAAGAGAAAAGAAGAGGAGAGGAGAGGAGAGGAGAGGAGAGAAGAGAAGATGGAGGGGAGAGGAGAGGAGAGGAGAGGAGGGAGAGGAGAGGAGAGAGAGGAGAGAAGAAAAGAGAAGAGAGGAGAGAAGAGGAGAAAAGAGAGAGAAGAGGAGAGAGGAGAGGAGAGGAGAGAAAGAAGATCATGTTTAAGGTGGATGTACAGGTAGTCCCACAATTGAACCCAAAATTTCTGTTCTTAAGTGAGACATTTATTCAGTGTTTTGCCCCATTTTATGAATTTTCTTGCCAGTTGTTAAGTGAATCCCTGTCGTGGAGAAGTTAGTTACACGGTTGTTAAGTGAATCTGGCTTCCCTATTGGCTTTGCTAGCCAGAAAGACACCAAAGGGGTCTTGAGGATGCCACAATGGTCATAAGTGTGAAAAACGGTCATGAGTCACTTTTTTCAGTGCCATTGTAACATTAAACAGTCGCTAAATGAACTATCGTAAGTCAAGAACTACCTGCATCTACACCAACAACGAAATAAAGGTAGACCACAATTGAGCGTTTCTGCTGCTAAGTGAGACAATTAAGAGAGCTTTCCCTCACTTTACGACCTTTCTTGCCACCGTTGTTAAGTGAATCACTGCAGTTGTTAAGTGAATCTGGCTTCCCCATTGATTTGGCTCGTCAGAAGGTCACAAAAGCTGATTACAGGTAATCCTCAACTTTACAACAGCTTGTTTAGTGACCATCCAAAGTTACAACAGAAAAAAATGAGAAAAAAGGTTTTCATACTTCCGACCGTTGCATCGTCTCCATGATCATGTGATCAAAACTCAGCCGCTTGGCCACTGGCTTGTATTTATGACGGTTGTGGTCTTCCAGGGTCAGGCGACCCGCTTTTGCGACCTTCTGATAAGCAAAGTCAATAGGGAAGCCAGATTCACTTAACAACTGTGTAACTGCAGTGATTCACTTAACAACAGTGGCAAGAAACATCATAAAAGGAGTCAAAATTCACTGAATTTTGCGCTCATTTTGGGCTCATTTGTGGTTGTAAGTCGAGGACTATCTGTGGATGAATCTTGGGACAGTCACTGTCACCATCATAAATATATGCTGTTTGCCAAGCATCTGAATTTTGATCATGTGACCACTGGGGATGCTACCATCGTTGTAAGTGTGAAAAATTATCATAAGTCCCTTTTTCCAATGTCGTCATAGCTTCAAACGGTTGCTAAATGAATGGTTGTAAGTCAAGGACTCCCTATATAATTTTCCACCTGATGGATGGATCTGATTGTCTCTTGTTGTTAAGGAGAAGTGATGTTTTCTGGGTCATCCAGTCAAACTGACACCATCTCTGGATTAATGTTGGTAAGCTCAGGCCAAGATCTTAACGCAGAGGTCTCCAAACTTGGCAATTTTAAGATTTGTGGACTTCAACTCCCAGAATTAAAGTTGCCAAGTTTGGAGACTCCTGTCTTAATGTTAAAGCAACAAGAGAAAACTGAGAATGCCCAGTAGCTGTAGATCAGGGGCTATTGGGGAGGCAGAGAAACACGCTGATTGAGGCATTCTGGGGGTTGAAGTCCACAAATGTCTTTTGAGGCATTCTGGGAATTGAAGTTCACAAATGACACCGGAGGCAATTTTGGAATTGAAGCCCTCAAATGACACCGGAGGCATTCTGGGGATTGAAATCCACAAATGCCAGCTGAGGAATTCTGGAACTTGGTCCACAAATGACACCGGAGGCATTCTGGAAATTTAAGCCCACAAATGCCAGCTGAAGCATTCTGAGGTTTGAAGTCCACAAATGATGCCTGAGGCATTTTGGGGGTTGAAGTCTACCCATCTTAAAATTGCATTCCAGGTTGTCTTTTTTTTCCTGAGGAAAATACCCAGCTGCCCCTTCCCCTGAGACTCACTTACCAGGCACATGTTCTGTGGTATCCAAGTAGCCAAATTGCTTTTTCTTGGATCTGGAATCTGTGGCCATAGATACTTCCGAAGTCTGAAAATTAAACAGATGATATAGAAGATAGATGTACAGATGATAGATACATGATATATAATAGAAAAATTCATACATGATAGAATAAATTAATAGACTGATAGATCAGATGATAGATGATAGATACATGATGGATACATGAGAGAGATAGACTTGACATAGATAAATGATAGATGGGTAGACAGACAGACACAGACAGATACAGATACATGAGACAGAGAGATGACATGGATGATAGATAGATAGGTAGATAAATAGATAGACAGACAGATACAGATATATGAGACAAAGATGACATGGATGATAGATATATACCGTAGATAGATAAGACAGACAGACAGACATAGGGAATGACAATGATAAATGGAAAATACAGTACTTATTGACATACGATCGATATCTGGAAATGCAGACCAAAGTTCCTGCAAGGAGAATAACAAACCCTACGCAAAAAACTGAGAGCAGGACTTCAACTTCCCCATAGTCTAGAGAAAAAGGAAAAAAGAAAGGTTTAGGAGAAAGACAATTTCAACAACTCACATGTGCATTAAAAAAAAAAAGATACAGGTTTTCATTCACACAACATACTCAAACCAGGCTAAAATACAGATGGTTAGATTCTTGTCTCAGCAGGCTATGTAAACAGGCCCACTGTTAAGCCATCATTTGGCTTGCAGATGATGGATGTTTGACAATTTGGGTTTTTTATCTGGCTTGGGGTAAAACGTGTTGTGTGAATGCCAGCAAGCTGGAGGATCGCAGAGTGGCCAGAAAAACAGCTTCTGGCTCATTCTTAGATTGCCATTTTGTGCAGAGTTTCCCAATCTTGGCAACTTTAAGATATGCGGTCTCCAACTCCCAGAATTCGCCCCCTAGATAGATAGATAAAGCTATCTATATCCATATATCTATATCCATATATCTATATCTGTCATCTATATCTGCCTGCCTGCCTGCCTGCCTACCTATCTATACCTATCATCTATCTCTATCTGTTTATCTCTTATCTATTCATCTTTCTTATCCATCCATGCATCCAACTATTTTATCTATCTGTCTGTCTACCTAATTTATATAGCTGCCCATCTCTCTCTCTCTTCTCTCTCTCTCTCACACACACACAAAACACTATTCTAAAAATATGAATTCCAGATATACTTGTAAAAGAAGAAACAGACATCCTGCGATTGCCCAAACTTGAAATTATATTTAATGTACCTTACTAAGCTTTTGTCAGCCTCTGCTGATACCTTCAAAATATTAAGCTACCATTACACAGACCTTTGCCTTTATATATTTCAGTTGTAAGATTAACCTATCCAATTCTGCATGAGCAGAATTATTTTTCTTATTATTTCTCTTTCTGGTGGTATGGTTTCGTTTTCCCAATATTGTGCATATATCATTCTCGCTGCTGTCAAAACATGTATGATCAAATATGCTATATCTTTCCTATAACTTTCTATCATTATTCCCAAGAGAAATAATTCTGGTTTAAATGGAATATGCTCTCCCACCATTTGTTCCACCCAAGTCTGAATCAATCTGTAGCTTATGATTCTTGACAAATGTGTCTTTTCTTTTTATGTACACTGAGAGTACATGCACCAAGACAAATTCCTTGTGTGCCTAATCACACTTGGCCAATAAAGTATTCATTCATTCATTCATTCATTCATTCAATCAATCATTTATTCATTCAATCATTAATTAATTAATTAATTAATTCATTCATTTATTCATTCATTCAACCATTCATTCATTCAATCAATCAATCATTCATTCAATCATTCATTCATTCAACCATTCATTCATTCAATCAATCATTCATTCAATCATTCATTCATTCATTCAATCAATCATTTATTCATTCAATTAATCATTCATTCATTCATTCATTCAATCAATCATTCATTCATTCATTCATTCATTCAATCAATCAATCAATCAATCAATCATTTATTCATTCATTCATTCAACCCTCACCGTAGTTCTTGGTGCGGATGGACAGCAGGGATCCTCTGGTGCTTCCACCGTCATTGGCCGTCACCATGTACACCCTCACGGTTGAGCCGGGGGCCAAGCCGTTGATGACGTAGCGATGCACCGAGCTGTCCAGCACCACGGCCCCTGGAAAAGAAGAAGCAGGGAGAGGCCAGACCCACAGTCGCGAAGACTCCATTGTCTGTGGTCCTGCAAGCTCTTCGGCCTTTGACACAGGCGGTCCTCGACTTATGAGCGCAATGAAGCCCAGAATTTCCGCTGCTAAGCGAGACAGGGGTTCAGCGAGTTTCGCCCCCGTTTTCCAACAAACTTGATGGTGATTTTTAAATTGGAACAGAATTTGATTATAAAAAGGCCATTTTCTGTAAACATCTTAATAGTAGTTCATGTTTCTGGTGGCTAAATCAAAGAACGCGCTGATGAGAAGCATGCAGCTAGTCCTCGACTTGTGACCTCAATTGAGCTCAAAGTTTCTGTCGCTAAGCGAGGTAGTTGTTAAGTGAACTTTGACCCATTTTACCCCCTTCCTTGCCACAGTTGTTCAGTGAAATCGCTGCAAGTTGTTAACTTAGTCGTACGGTTTTAAAGTAAATCTGGCTTGATTTCGCTTGTCAGAAAGCCGTAAAAGGGGATGACATGATTCCGGGACACTGCAACCGTCATAAAGGTGAGACAAGCATCTGAATTTTGATCATGTGACCACAGGGATGCTGCAAAGGTCATAAGAGTAAAAAAAATGGTCATAAGCAGGGGTGGGCTTCAAAAAATTCAGCGAAGGGTTCTCTTCGGGTGGGCGTGGCCATGGTGGGCGTGGCCTAGCTGGCCTCCTGCACCACGGTGTGGGGGGGTGTTTTTGCCCTCCCCGGGCTCCGGAGGCTTTCTTCGAGCCTCCGGAAAGGTGAAAATGGTCTCCCCCAGGCTCCAGAGACTCTCTGGAAACTGGAAACAAGCCCATTTCCGGCCTTCCCAAACTCCCGTGAGGCCTGTTTTTTACCCTCCCCGAGCCTCTGCGCACGCCCTGCACTTACCTGCATCCAAAATGGGCCGCGTGGGGACTCCTGGGAGGGGAGGGGAGGAGTGGGCGGGGCCAGCCAGGAGTGGGATTTAGAGGTTGTTATGTATATGTAAATAACGTAGTTGGGTTGACAATATATAAACTACAAATACATATGTTTGTAGCTTTAAGGAAAAATACTGTAATGTATTAAGCTATGTTCCGATTGGTTAATTATGCTACAAGTTGCCATAAGAGGGAGCTATAGATCATGGTTTAATTCTCTTTCTTTTTCTCTTTTGCACTGATGATCTCTCTTGATACTGATACTTACTGACCACGGACCGATACTGATTAACCCTGTTTATTTTGATATTCTGTTGATATTGAAGATTATTTGTCGTATTATGGTTTGATATTTGTCTGGTGCAAAAGACATGGAACCAGTGAGCAGACTTTATAACTAGATGTAAGAAGACTTTATAAATGGATATTTCTGGACTGTTAAAAACGTGTATGACATGGACTGTTTATTGGATGTGCTAGTTCTTCAAGTAAACATTAATCCAACTTGTCCAATTCTATGTGGCTGTATATTTCTTCATAACTGTTCTCATAAACCGTTTTCCGTGTGCATATCCTTTTTATACAAGGATTACTCTGCACATATCCTAACAGAGGTTCTCCGAACTGCGCAGAATCTTAGCTAGGGGCTCTCCGGAAACCGCTGCGAACCCCCAGCAGCCCAGCCCTTGTCATAAGTCACTTTTTTCAGTGCCATCATAACTTTGAATGGTCACTAAATGAAGTGTTGTAAATCAAGGACCATCTGTGCTTAAGTCACACTGTCAAGAATGTTTCATTCGTGCAGGTTTCAAGAATGAACTGTAGGCTCCGGACAGTCCGGTAGTGAAGGCGCTGGACTAGAAGTGGGGTGCGTGAGAGAAAGACCTTGCAAAGATGGGGCAAAGCAATGTGGTGTAGGGCAGGGGGTCTCCAACCTTAGCAACTTTAAGCCTGGCTGATTTCAACTCCCAGAATTCCCCCACCAGCTTTTCTCAGCAACCCTAACTCTTTGCTGAGAAGCATAAGGTTTCTCCTTACGATAGGCCTCTTTCTTCTCTTCCTTGTAGTAAAGGGTGTAGTTCTGGATCTCGCCACCTTGTTCTTCCAAGGGGAGCCTCTCCCATTGCAGCTCCACCCAAGATTTCCAGACCTGAGTGGGATACAAAGCCGGAGCCCGAAGTGGAGCTGGAAAATAGAAAGGAGAGATCTAGGCATCAGCAAGTGGATCCTGACACTCAAAGTGACAGAAGCATATTAGAATAGGATGCCAAACACTTAGGGCTTTTAATGGAAATACCACTGCACTTCCTCCCACCTCACCCTTAATCAGTGGTGCGATTCAACTGGTGTAACAACCGGTTCGGTGAGTGCGTGCGCACAGCATTTAGAAAAGACAATTTATAGCTATAGTACTTACCTTCTGCTGCAGCCCCGGTGAGTAAAACAGCTGATGCGCGGCAAAGCACTCTGCTGCGCGAATCAGCTGTGTTCAAAACCAAAGAAATAAAGCTCAGGAAAAGGACAGGGTGGGTGGGCGGGGCCAAATAATCACCGGAACTACCAGTTCGCCTGAACCGGTCCAAACCGGTAGAATCCTTCCCCCTCCCTGCCCTTAATCCCTAAGTTTCTGGCTTGCTGACTCAACAGCCTATTCATTGAAGAAGCCCATGTGTGAAATGGAACCTGAGCACGACCTTGGAAGACAGAGGGCAAGATGCTGCTGTAGTGGACTGTAGTCTGGATTCCCAGAAGGGAGGGGCTGCAATTCCAGACGAAGAAGAGACAGTGAATATATACAGTATAGAAGGGATCTTGGAGGTCTTCTAGTCTGACCCCCTGTTCGAGCAGGAGGCCCTATACCAGTGGGTGCCAACCTTTCCAGCTTTCCAGGGTGGATGGATGGATAAGGTATTTAAATAGACAGGTAGGTAGGTAGATAAATGGTAAGCTAGAGAGAGGGAGAGAGGGAGGGAGAGGGAGAGAGAGAGAAAGAGGGAGGGAGAGGAAGAGAGGCAGGCAGGCAGACAAATCCTCCCTAACTAATCAGGTAGTTAAAAGAGACAGAAGGTGATTTCCCTTTCAGATTTGAAAGCTTCTTTCTTTTCTGCGGTGGCCCCTGCTCTATGGAGCATCCTCCCTTCGGACATCAGAATGGCCTTTTTGTAAGGCCCTAAAAACCTGGCACTGTTCCTTAGCCTGGGTGATGAATGTGTCAAGCACCCCGTTTCCTCATTTTATTGCTAAATGCCCAAGTATCTCGGCTATTATATGTTAATTATTTTGGGTTGTTTTTTCTTATTTTTAAAATGTATTTAGTCTTTTCGCTGCAATATGTCTTTTTCTGAATTGGAAGCTGCCCAGAGTGATTGATTGGATGGGCCGCTATAGAAATGGATTGAGTGAAGGAATGAGTACGTGCTGTTAATGTAGCTTTATAATAGAATATGTAATCTTGTCATATTCTTGCCTCATCTCCGTAGGAGGCTGAGATCAATCTTACAAGTCTGAAAGTACAAATCCCCCACCGTCTCTTTTTATTGTCTGCAGTTGGATCTTTTCTATCTCTAGCCACTGGGCCCTTTTTTACTAAATAACAGCCAGTCCCCAAATCCAGGAGTATCAACCTCAGGACGTCACAGGTTCCGCTTACCGATTTGCTTGGAGTAAGCCTGAACCGAACCAAAGGCCCTGAGACGGCCATCTAAGAGTCCAAAGATCTTCACGGCATAACGATTCCCAGGCTCGATGGCTTCTGGAGGAGGAGGAGGAGCAGCAGGAGGAGGAAGGAACGAGCGATTACAGAAATGTTTGCAACCCTGCGGTTTGGTTTCCCTATCCCAGGGGTAGGGAACCTTGGCTCTTTTATCACTTACGGACTTCAACTCCCAGAATTCCTGAGTGAGCCATAAAAGGTTCCCCATCCCTGGCCTAGTGGTTTTTCAGTTGTGGGGGAAATCAATTTTTGACTGGAATGGGACTGTTTAATATACAAATGTAGGACATATTCTTTATGAATATAAATAATATACATATAATACATATAAAGAATATGTCCTACATTTGTATATTAAATAGTCCCATTCCAGTCAAAAATTGATTTCCCCCACAACTGAAAAACCAGTAGGCCAGGGATGGGGAACCTTTTATGGCTCACTCAGGAATTCTGGGAGTTGAAGTCCGTAAGTGATAAAAGAGCCAAGGTTCCCTACCCCTGCCCTATCCTATCCCCCTGTCTGTTTTGCTCTGATCTGGCAGTTCATTGCGAAGTTCATTGTGAAGATGATGAGGGGACTGGAGCACTGTTGGGATTGAACATTTTTACTACTAGTTCTGTGGGCGTGGCTTAGTGGGCGTTGTGTGGCTTGGTGGATGTGGCAGGGGAAGGATACTGCAAAATCTCCATTCCCTCTCCACTCCACTAACCTGCTTTCCAGCTCCGTTCTCCTGTGCAGGGCAACCAAAGGAGACCCAGCCGATCCGCTGGGACTCTGGAGGCAGAGAATAGATGATGGCAGGGCCAGTCAGAGGTGGGATTTGCTGGTTCTCCAAACTACTCAAAATTTCCACTACCGGTTCTCCAGAACCAGTCAGAACCAGCTGAATACCATCTCTGGACTGGAGGCTAAAGCATATGTGGAACGGTGCAGGAACTGGGCCTGGCTAGTCTAGGGAAGAGAAGGACCAGGGGAGACAGGAGAGCAGTCTTCCAATATCTGAGGGGCTGCCACAGGGAGGGGGAAGGGGTCCAGCTATTTTTTTAATGCCACCTGAATGCCACCTTTGATGGAAACTGAACAAGGAGAGATTCAACCTAGAAATCAGGAGACATTTTCTGACAGTGAGAATAATCAACCCATGGAACAGAAGTTGCCTTCAGAAGTTGTGGGAGCTTCATCACCGGAAGCCTTCAAGAAGAGACTGGACGGCCCTCTGTCAGAAATGGTGTAGGGTAGGATCTCCTGCTTAGGCAGGGGGTTGGACTAGATGACCTACAAGGTCCCTTCCAACTCTGTTAATCTGACTTAAGTTTCTGCCTGGCGTTTGTAGGAAATGTCCCTTCGATTGAACACACAAACACACACACACACCCCTGGTTATGGCAAGCCTGATTTCACAAGGGAGGGTGGCCTTGTGGGTGGGTGACTCCGAAGAGCATCTCATGCAGAGGGCTGGTTATGTGCCGTGGAGTAGAGGATCGATATTAATTTCCTGACTTCGTGGGAAAGAGGGGGTGCAAAACCCTAAGGGTTGTTGTTGTTGTTGTTGTTGTTATTGCTGCTGGAGGTTTTTGGGTGGGGGGGTTCTACTTCAGTCTTGCAAGCCAGGCAAGGCAGCTGCCCGGATATGCATTCCTATTTCCTCTTCATGAGCGGAGGCTTGCGAAGAAGGTCACCGCGACCTTGAGCACAGCCCTGGGCAAGCCGCTGCAGCAAAAACATCCAAGCAGCAGCAGCTGCTTCTCCTTACCGAAAGGGCCTTGGCCAATAGCTGACAGAGCAGAAACCCTGTAGGATCATGCACCCTTCTCTCCTATGTGTTTGTTTTTTCACCCTCTTTTTTTCTCCCTTCTGCCTTTCTTTGTGGCCTTTCTTTCTTTCTGATATTTCCCCAATCCCCCTTTTCTCTTTGACTTCCTCTTTTCTCTTATTCCTTTCCTTCCTTCCTCCCTTCCTCCATCCCTCCCCTCCCTGCCTTCCTTCCTTTCTTCACTCCCTCCTTCTTTCCTTCCTCCCTTCTCCCTTCCTTCCTTTGTCCTTTTCTTCTTTCACCTTCCTCCCTCCCCCTCCTTCTCCTTCTCCCTCCCTTCCTTCCCTCCTTCTTTCCTCCCTCCCTCCTTTTCCTCCCTCCCTCCTCTCGCCTTCCTCCCTCTCGCCTCTCCCTGCCTTCCTTCCCTTCTTCCCTTCCTTCTTTCCTCCCTCCCTCCTTCCATCCTCCCTCCATCCCTCCCTTCTCTCACCTACCTTTCCTTCCTTCCTTCCCTCTCTCCTTCTCTTCCTCTTCTTCCTCCCTTCCTCTTCTCCTTCTTCCCTATCTCCCCCCTCCTCTCCTCTATCCTCCCCTCCCTCCTCCCTCTCTTTCCTCCTCCTCCTCCTCCCTCCCTTCCTTTTCTCTTTCTATGCCACTTGATGCTTTAACAACTTTTCTTCCTCTCTTTCTGCCTCTCTTCTCTCCATCCACATCATTATCAACCACACTCACCAGTAATGACCGCATGGTTGGCATTCTCATACTGCCAATGTGGGTCTCCCTCTTCCTCCTCAGGTAGTTTGTTCCACTGCAGGACAAAGTCCATCCTTGGGGTGTTAGGAAGAGACCACTGTAAGAGGAGGGAGTGGTCCCCTGCTGAAGACACGAGGATGGACAGAGGGGACGGCGGAACTAGAAGGCAAAAAAGTGAGACAATTTATAGTGTTTCTCAACCTTGGCAACTTTTAAGATCCCAGAATTATTCCACAGCCAACATGTTGAGGTCCATGCACCTTAAAGTTACCAAGGTTGAGAAACATTGATTTTGTATAATTTTAATGTTGCCTTCTGCTTTTCATATCTGAAAGGTGCTTTTTCAGGAAACTGGACTTTCTGGTTTTTCCTTTGAAGACGTTTCGCTTCCCATCCAAGAAGCTTCTGACTGGATGGTGGGGAATGGAAGGGTTTAGACTCCTTGCAGACAGCTGGTCATTTGCATTCTTTGAGGGAGTCCGTTGTGCTTCAGTTTGAGAATCAGCTAACATAGACCCAACAGCCTGCGCCTATGTCAACAGGGAAAGAACCCAGATCAGAAAATATTCTGTAGCCAAGAAGGCTCCCAACCCATTTGCACCTCTCAGGTGACCCTGAGGACACAGAGAAACCTCTAAGTGGCCTCAACGATTCCTCTAAAAGGATGCAAATGACCAGCTGTCTGCAAGGAGTATAAATCTTTCCATTCCCCACCATCCAGTCAGAGCTGAAGAAGCTTCATGGATGAGAAGCGAAACGTCTTCAAAGAAAAAAACCAGAAAGTCCAGTTTCCTCTTGTTTTATAGGTGGCATCTCCCTCCCCTCGAGAATGGCAAAGATGCACCCCAATATGAGTCCAAACTGCTGGAAATGCAAAAAAAAAAGGAGGGAACATACTTCCACATGTGGTGGTCCTGTACAGAAGCACAAAGATACTGGCAGAAAATTAAAACATGGCTGGAAGAAATGACCGACAGAACAGATTGAATTCAAACCAGAGTTCTTCCTATTAGCGATCTTTAATAAACAATTTCCAAAAAAAAGTGAAGTATATCATATTGCATATATTGACAGCAGCTAGATTAGCCTTTGCACAAGGTTGGAAACAGCTTCATACTCCACCAGAGGAAATGATTATTCAAAAAATACTAAATTGTGCAGAATGGATAAATTAACCCTAGCATTAAAAGAAGAAACATACATCAGTGTACTATGAGAGCTGGAACTGCTGGTATGAATGGTAGATAAAAGATGGGCTACATAATATTGTAAAAGAGGATAAGCTATAATCATAGTGGTAATTATATATTCTCATTAAGGATTACTTGTAAATATGGCATAAAGATAGAAATAATGATCCACAATTGTCGAAGATGAAATTGTTTTTAATCACTTTTGATTTTTCTTCTACTCTTACTTCTTTTTCTTTTCTCTCTTTCCTCTCTTATTTCTCAACTCTGTTTCTTTTCTTCTTTTCTATATTTGTGCATGTGTTGTTTGTTTGTTTTAATTGTAAAATGAATAAAGTTTGTTTAAAAAAAGAAAAAGAAAATGCACTTTTGGGATAACAACCATGAGCTGGAGGACTGAGAACCTCCACAGACATTCTGCATCGCATGTTGATCAAAGAAAGAACAAGACGGAACAACACAATTTCTCTTTCTCCCCAAATACAGTTTGCAGAAACTTCTTTTCCAATTTTGGCCACCCATAAAAAAGAGGCCAAAACATTTAAGCAAGTATTTTTTTTTTTTTAAATATAATGATGATCGCAAATCTTACCTTCTGGGTTACGGAAAGCTGGAATCACCAGCTTGGTTGGAGGTGAGATGCCGACTGTGTTTTGGCAGTGAGATAAAAGGTGAATTCTTCGCCGGCCGGGAGAAGCAGCTGACACCGCAGGTGGTGAGTGATACACTCGGGTGCCGTGAGCTCCCCTTTCCTCTGAGAGCGGACGCTGTACCCCAAAATCTCACCGTTGGCTTCCTTGGGCTTCAAGGGCTAGCAGGATAAATGAAAAGACGAGGCCTGTGGTCAGCTTTCAGGGAGAGAAGAAGACTAGGATAAGGAATGACAAAGGAAAAGGCAATGCCCTGCATGCTACACAAAAGTCCACCACTAAGGAAACCTACGCAAGAAGAAACATGTGTTTGCGTGTCTTAGATCAGGGATGTCAAACTCAAGGCCTGTGGGCCAAATCTGAGGAGATCTTCTGTCTATCTACAATCTCTCTCTCTCTCTCTCTCAAGAGTCCTGATGGCGCAGTGGTGAGAATGCAGAATTGCAGCCTAACTCTGCCCACTGCCAGGAGTTTGATCCTGACTGGCTCAAGGTTGACTCATCCTTCCATTCTTCCGAGGTAGGTAAAACGAGGACCCAGATTGTTTGGGGGAAAGAGGCTGGCTCTGTAAACCGCTGTAAAGCGGTCTATAAGTGTTATTGCTAGTGCTATTTGCCATGGTGGTTAAGTGAATCACTTCAGTGGTTAAATAAATCATACCATCGTTAAGTGAATCCACCGTCCCCCCACTGAGTAGTTGGAAGCTGGCTGGGAAGGTCATAAATGGTGATCACATGACTCCGGGATCCTGCAACCATAGTAAATACAGATAGTCCTCGACTTACAGCAGTTCACTTAGCGACCGTTCAAAGTTACAACGGCACTGAAAAAAGTGACTTAGGACTGTTTTCTCACACTTATGACCTTTGCAGTGTCCCTAGAGTCACCTATCAAATTTCAGATGCTCAAAATTCATATTTATGACCGTTGCAATGTCCCCTTTTGCGACCTCCTGACAATGGGAAAGCCAGATTCACTTAACAACTGGGTTACTAATTGAACACTTCAATGATTCACTGAACACCGTGACAGGAAATGTCGTAAAATGAGGCAAAAACTCTCTGAACAAATGCCTCACTTAACAACAGAGATGTTGGGATCCATTGTGGTCGTATGTCAAGGATTACCTGTACATGCTGGTTATCAAGTGCCCAAATTTTGATCATCATTGGGTGGCTGCAATGGTCATAAGTGCAAGGATTGGCCATAAGTCACATTTTTCAGTGTGGCTGTAATTTTTGAACGGTCGCTAAATGAATGTTGTTGTGGTTCGCCAGCAGTCGGTGCAGACGCAGCGGAGTCAGACAGTGAGGAAGAAAGGGGATCAGTCTGGGAGTCTGGAAAGGACTTGGATGAGGGTCCTAGGTCCAAGGCAGAGATGGAACCAGGACCATCTGGGAGTGGGGTGTTGCCTCCGGAGTATGGCAGCAGCAAGGCTGAGGATCCAGGGGAACCTGTTCCCATATGCGCGTATGCACAGAGCTGCTGGAAGGCGAGATCAGCTAAAACAAAAGGGGCGACTCAGGAGCAAGGCTGTGAGGTGATTGCCCCTCCCATAAGGGATAAAGTCAGACCTCAATGACAAACTCTTTGCAGGAAGCAAAGTAGCTCAATAGATTCTGAGTCTCCTTGGAGCTCTGTGTACTCTGGTCGGTTTTTTCTGGTATTTCAGTTGGTTTCTGTTATAATTGGATACTTCTGTTTTGGCAGCAGTCCACAGCACTGAAAGGCATATGCCTATCTTGGGGAATTGTTTATGATTAGTTCTGGCTGGGAATGCACGTAATTCCCAGCACTGCAAAAAAATATGTTTTGCTTTTAAAACAAGTTTGTGTTTAAGTACGTTTGACGAAGCCTGGGTCAGAATAGTTGTATGTTGAAGACTGAATGTACCGGTTGGAAATAGTTATATGAAAAGCAAATAAGACATGAGAGAGATGTCACAGTGCAAGCCGCAAGAAAATATGCTCAGCACAACAAATATAATTAGGAACATATTTATACACCGAGGAGTAGAGAATTCAAACAGCAGTCAGGGACCAATAGAGCCAAAGAGAACAATTAAGATTTCACTCCACTTCTTCCAGATTAAGATAATACAATGCAGATCACACAATCTTTGGAAAATAATGCCGTGAAAGCTATTTTTTTGGACTGAGACCAGCAAACAATGAACGTTGGTTAATAGGCTTGACTGGGACTCATTCAATGGGCGAAGTGCAGCTTAGAACAACAACAGCGAATTCTAGTGTGCGGATGGAGAACAATGGTCCCCTTTGTGGCTTGTAGACTTCAACTCCCAGAATTCCTGAGCCAGCCAGCCTGTGGGCCCTATTTTTTGCTCCCAGGAGGCCTCCCTACGCTTACCTGAAAACAGCCCCAAAAAACAGGCCAAAAAACAAGTGGGGGCGGGGCCATCCAGTGGTTGGGTCTTAGCCCCAACTGGCTGAATCCTACCTCTGTCTTTTGAGGCAAGTGGCTGGGAGGCGGGACTGGATGAGATGAGTGACAATCACTTACCCAGTCACATGACCAACCAGTCATGCCTACCCAAGCCAGAGAACCGGTTTGTTAAGATATTCCAATCCCCACCACTGGAACCTACCAGGCAAATCCTTTATTTCCGAGACTGTTTTTTTGGTTTGCCTGTAAGTTTTGTTTTGCTTTTGATTATCTACTTGGTTGTGAGCCCACTTACTGTGCTAAGCTTGCAGCTGCGGTTAGCTGAAAACCTGAAATAGAACAGGTTGGGGGAACAGACGGAATAAATCGCTCTACACCAACCCTGACGGGCAGGGATGGGATCCGACCGGTATAACTATCGGTTCTGTTGCTCTGCGTGGCGCGGCATGCAAGTCCGCACGAGTGCAATCCTACGACCTGCTGACTGCCTGGATAGCTGAGCAGCGCTGCGTGCAAGTGCGCAGCGGTTGAAAAAGCCCTTTTCCTCTGCTTTTTCAACCTCAACTGTGTCCGCGCAAAGCAGCTGTGGGTTGAAAACGCAGAAAAATAAAGGTCCAGATAAGAATGGTGTTTTTGGGCCAAAACAGCAGCAGACATAGAATCGGTTCTATGTAGGTTCTCTGTTTGCTGCTTTTCATAGAGCAACTGGGTTCTACAGAAGTGGACAGAACCGGTAGAATCCCCACCCTGCTGACCGGTGTAGGTGAGGTGGACATCACAGGGGGGTTGGGCTTAGTCCGCTTGTGACTACACAAGGATTCTAGGCTAAGCCCTTTTTTCACTCTTCCCCCAGTTTCTGCCAGTCCTTCTGCCTACAGCTTGGTATTTTTCTCCTACCTTCCACATCAAGACCAACCGCCCTCTCTTTGTCAGCAGTGGGGTTTCCTAGTTTTCTCCATAACGCTGGCCCTCGGGAAGGAACTTCAGCATCAGCCCCCAATTCCAGTAGAAGAAGAGGAGAGGAGAAGAAGGAGAAAGAAAGAGCAAATCAATTGCCAGTTTGTGGAGTGAGAGACGTCTCTACAACTTGTGCCTGTGAACATCTCCATCATGAATGCAAGTTGGCATTTTTTTTGTAGGGGGTGGAGACAAAATCTGGACTATGTTCCCTAAGGACGTTTCAGACACAAAGACCAGGAAGAACACACCTGATGTTCTAGTTAAACTGATTCCTGTGCTGATACACAGGAATCTACATAACTAATAGCACTATTTTGGTGCTGAAATACAATCAATGGAATTCACCATTTGAATTTAATTCGTTTATGGCTACGTAAGGATTCTAGGCTGGTTCCTCTTTTGACTCCACCCCTGGTTCTGCCACTGCTCCTACAGAAGGCTTTAAGATAGGACAATTGTATAACACGTCTTCTAATACAATCAGCAATGGTGACTTGCAAAAAAAAAAAATAGCCAGTTTTCCTCTAGGATTCCTAGAGCAGAATATATCTTGGCTTCATAAGTCTTACAGATAGTCCTCGACTTTATGACCATTCAGTTAGTGACTCTTCAAAGTTAAACAAGGCAGTGGAGGGATTTCAAATTATTTTACCACCTTTTCGGTGGGTGTGGCTTGGTGGGGGTGCTAATGCCAGTGCACAGCTTTCCCCACACCAGCTGAGAACCTGCAGCGCCAATCAGCTGAGAGGATAAAGAAAAGTGGGAGGGCTGATCCTGCTTTGTCTTCTTTTTCCTCTCAGCTGATTTATTGAGGATTTTTTCCCCTCCTCTCAGCTGATCATCAGCTTCTGTTACTATCAGTTTCGGCT